>DWQT01001150.1:0-17945 GCA_018244895.1 Myscelus amystis hages
CAGCAGTTCGAGTAATGTAGCAGCTATGCCGGTCGACGCCACAACCAGGGCAATGCGTACTTCTTATTTTCGCCAAAAGTAAATTAATTAGGAAGGTTTTACCAGTTCCACCTGGAGCGTATAAGAAGAATATTCGACCGTCACTTGCATCTATACTTCTGATAATTTTATTGTAAATTTCCTGTTGGTCGTCATTCAAGGATGCTTCATTTTTTCTTACTACGTATTCTAAGGCCACTGTATCGTAACTGGTCTCCTTTACGTACTTACGCGAGCAAAGCCGCGGGCAAAAGCTTGTACAGTATATGATAATAATAATAATTTTATGTTAGTCTACGTTTTCACAACATGCTATAAAATACGACTCGCAAACGTATCTACATAACTTAGATAATACAATTGTAATAGGTATTAAATTAGGTTGACTACGAATTGCCCAGGTTGCGACAGTAAAAGTTATGATTATGTTTAAGATTGTAATATGAAAGCAAAGAAAGACTAAGCATAGTTACTATCGATGAAATTAGACTAGTTGAGACCAGGACACCGCGGTAAACGTCATGCGTTGCGATAACATTGCGATAGACGTTGTCTGAAACAGTCAGCTTTGATAAATGGCGCGTGCTTGTTTGAGGCGAGAGTGGAAATTTATTTACCCCCACCAACACGAATAACGGTTTCCAACCAATAATGCATTCAAATATTTTGTGCGGATTGCTCATATGCATCCGATAACATGTTTTTACAAAATACCTACAAAACATAATCGACTTCAAATGCTCTTCGTACCGACAGTATATTACAATTTTTTTGTATGGTTAGAACCTACTGTTAATATATTCAGGTGAAATAAATAGCGATTAACACATTATGGTACGTCAATTTTTATTTCCGTGCATTGCTGTTCTAATGATACTCGTAACATATGTATACCTACGCAAGTAGTGATAAACCAAACCTTTTTATTAGAATTTTATATACATATAAAAACCGCTGTTACTTATATGGCGATGCGAAATTAAAAACGTTCAGTAAATATTTTCTAGGGTTGGTTGCTTTGAGTGAAATTGTATACCGATATGACGGGCGTCGCTTTGAGAATGATGTTTAAATAGGCCACTAATCCCACCAATATTGAAATATCTGCGACAATATTCAGACGGTAAGCGGTGATCCGTTTTTATTAAAACACCGTTTTACATGAGAAATACCAGAAAAAATATTGTCTGGGGAACGATACCGGGTAACTGTATTCAGAAGTGTCAAGTGCGCGGCAAAAGAGCATACGATATTGCTCGGCTTTGTATCAGCTGTATGGTAGTTTGTGATTTATGACTTTTTGCTGATACATTGAATATAAATAGAAGCGTTGATAAATAACGCAAACTTACCAATGCGTTAATATTGTTATACTCTATTTACATTTAATACTTACTCACACACTGTTTGTATACGATTTGGTATTTGTAGAATCAATTTATACTAAAGGCATATTAGTACTTAGTTCATTAGTTCGTCTGTGGTTAACATTCAAATGTTATTTTATTTTCATTTGAAATATTGTAACAACTATTTTATTATACACCTATTTTATTATAGATTTGTAATTTTCATTACATTACAAGACATCAGGTACCCACTCAAACAGAATAACAGTAATTATATAAACGAATAGCGAGTGTAGTTGCTCTTGGTTTAGGACGACCACTAAATGTTACTTAGGGTGAATACATAATTTTTCCAGAAAGGCGGGAATGATTCCTTTTATGTTGCTTCGTAACAAGTATTAATGGTCTCGGCCGAGCCACCTTTCTAGAGACTCCGTCATTGCGAGCAATTAGGACACCCTCGTTTCATAAATTGTACACGATATGATTAATACCTTTATCTTTGAGTAGGTACCAACTTAAATGTGAGATCCGAACAAAATTCTTCCTCATAATATATTTTGGTATACTGCCAAATTGAATTTTGCTTCCGTTTGATTGGAAAATTTACACGACTGTGAGAGGATTTACAGATTTTGGTATTTTTCGCCAAAACCTCGTATTATGAAATCTAAGATGTGTCTCGTAGGTGAAGATGAATTTTTACTTTTTATTTTCCTCATAGCCTCATTTAATACGGCATATTCGTTGAACAAATTCATAAGCATAATTATTTATCAGAAAAAAGGCAATACATTTTTCACAAGAATGGATTTGGCGAACACGAGCGTTGAGTGTTCGATTTTGCTAGGAACATCTAGGTTCAGGTTTCGCTTTAGCAATCCTCTTTCGAGCGCCGCCTTAAACCCATACCAAATGAAAAATATAACTACGGGCTGTAACTTAAATTAAATTGTGTATTCGAATTATGCCAAGAAATTCTTTTTCAATATTATTTCCGATTGAACGAAAAACGCTTATGAGTAGATGTACTCATAACATCAGATGGACGGTGCGACAGGCGGTTATCTCTGTTGGATTAAAGAAGATAGCCTCCTATGTAACAGGCCCATCCGTGCACGTCGTTGTATTTCAACGCTACTGCTGCCACTGAGCCAAATATTTCATTTTAGTTTCCTAAAGCATGTAAATATGCTTTTGTTATAAGTAGATATATTTATTTTGAAACTGTTCCGCTCGTAGACCCGATATGACTGTTTAATGTATGTGTCTGAATGGTTTTACTATACTTAAAATTCGAAATTTTGTAACGTATAGTAAATAAAATAAAAATGACTGGTAGATTAACGCCATAGGAGGAATGCGAGCACAATACTTCCAAATTAGTGTGAAATTTAGTACGGCGGGCCTCAAGCGTGTCATTATCGCGATATGGTTAATAAGTTAAGTATTCGTGTACCTACGATGACTTGTACGTGCTTAAAGAATTTATTTACACTAACTTTTTTTTAAATGTAGGTACAGTTTTTTCAGTCGTTTAATATGTTTGATTAAATTTGGATAGAAAACAATGATTGGACGACAAAAAATAGATAGATTTATAGCTGTAATGTACATTAATGAAAATGTTTTCTTAATAACGTGTAATAGTAGCAAATGGTTATTGCAATGGTTGTGTATCTGTGTATCTTTATAAAGAACGGTATCTACGAAGAACGCTATGAGGTGCCTTGAGCTCGGTGAAAATTAGTTTTTGAAAAATGTCGCTTGAAGTAAACTATACAACTATAGCTATGCTTCGTAATCCATCTTCATTATTAAAAGAATATATTAATAATTTATCTTGTTATTTAGAAATACAAAATACCCATAAATTAAAATAACGGTATTTTATATAAAACATATTTGCACTAGATAGTATTAATAACGTACGTACATATGCACGTTACAGTATACGTTAGTAAAAAATACTTAAAGTAATTTAACAAAGATAACAAAACTTAAGTTATGTTGCTTCCAACCAATTTTTTTACAATCAGTGAGTGAATGGAACGCAAGAATTTATGTTCAGTCATTTTAAAATGTACAACAGACAGGGAAGGAGTGATTATTTTAATGGTGGGAAGTCATAAAATGTTGGCGTTGCTTTCGTCATTAACGTGATGGACATGAAATTATTTTTTCAAATAAAATCCGCGAAAAAAATAAGCGACATGAAATATTTCCAGTTTAAACTTATTACATCTATATCACGAGTTTACTAATATATTTCAGCGTAATAATGCCTGAGAATTGTCCACTTAATTGTGTTTCATTTTATACCTAAATAAAGGCATCAATTTGTAAAAAATATAAATACACATAATTCTTATAATGTTTCAAAACACGTACTACATAAAACTTCATTATGTTTCCGTGTATATTATGTATGTAAACATCTCTAACTGCAGGGAATTATCTCTATAATTTGCATAACGTTGCCTTGAATAAGAGATACGGCATTGTCGTAAGGAAATCCTGAAGTTGTGCCGTCGGCGTGTGCTGGCATTTTAAATTTGGATCCAGTTTTATCGGTAGGCGCGGTAAATGGATATACGAGTATATATGTAGATGCAAAAGTTTTCGCAAAGCAAAGTTTTTACCTCCCTTATTAAGGTTTTTGTTTTAAAGTTTCAGTGAGTACATTTAACTGCACTCACAAAGTAAATGAACTAATATTTAATAACGTATTAGGTTAGGTATTTTTGAAATTAGCTCATTAGCTCATAGACTTCTCACTTCAATTATACCACAATTGGTTAATTAATACTGGAAAAATATGATATATATGTAATATTCTAAGTTATAATTTTTCTTAACACATAATCATCCATTTTACTGGTCATATGTATAGACCAGACGATTTCTTCTGTATATATTATAATCTATGCACACGAAGCATTTTTGGATCGTAGGATCAGGACGAAAAATTTAGGAGTCATCGTCCGCCGAGAATACAATAAAAGTCGCATTACAGCTCGCGACAGCTCGCTTCAGATAAATCCTTGTAAACAAAATTGTTACTGTCATCGATATCGTACTTTACGATTGGAACGTTCTGGAGGCAACACGGAATTCAAATCGGAGAAATATGCCGTGGACCCTTTTCAAGCAACACTTTATCAGTGCTACAAACAGGTAATAATAAGCACAAAGCGTATTTAAATCTTTCTAACTTTTTCCTCTCTTGAGTGACTCCTTCCGCGTGTTACTGTTATACCTATTTTATTTTCCCTCACGACTCCTTATTATTTTTATACCTTTTCTTTATGAGAGGTTATCGGCTATAAAAAACGAAATGTTTCTTGCTTGATTGAACCCTCGTGAGATGCGTATTTTATTTCCTTATAACTTAGCGACATATTGTGACACTTTCTCCATATTAAATGTCGTTAGGGATTACTTTCGTACAAAAAATAAATTGTGCCGTATATAACTGCCGACGTGAGCCTAATAGCAGAGTATTTAATGAAGTTCCCCTCTAGGCGTGTAATATGAATCGTAAATTCGACAATGCTCTGCTTTATAATGCTTGCGTGATAAGTGAGAGCGATAAATTGATGGTTTATTTTATAATGAAGTATGCAATGTTGCCAGGCTTAATAAGCGTAGTTTACGGTCAATATAATGCGGGCTAGCTGTCGTTTAGGGGTATAGTTGCTTTGCATAGAATCGATAGGTAATACTTTCTTTAACGTTACCATTGCTAATATACGGGAAAGGTTAATCATGTTTTGCAATGAAATATTCTACACAATGACCACGATTTGGCTTTTTTTTTTAATTATTTCTTAATGCTATGGTAGTTTACTATAATTATCTAGCGAAGCAGTGTTTTAATTTTTAAATTTGCTTAAACAACTCTCTGTCATCGTTTTCAGAAATATTTCGCTTCAGCCGAAAAACACATAAGTTAATATAAGTCTTCGAAATTGTGTGACGTTTGTCACAAGCGATGTTTATGAATTCTATGAATCTCCTTCGATTTTTTATAATACTACCCTTAAATTTTGATTTCGACAGATCTTTAACTTTCCGCTGCAAATGCATTGTGTTGTAGATACACGCCATTGCCTAGTTACTGTTCTGCCTATTATTTTATGCAAAGTAGGCTACAGTGGAGTAAATGTGTGATAATTTTGGAAACAATGGTCCTTTGTTGCTCTGCGTCATCTCATATTTTCCAGGAACCGGCTAGCGGATAATAAGATTAAGATACCAATAAGATAAGGAGTTTGTTTGTTGTTGATACTCAAAGGGCATTCAAGTCGCGCAACTCCTTGATTATTTTTGTAGTTCGTTAATTGTGTTATAATGTGTTATTTAAATATTAAAAGTTAATAGGCTATTAAGGCACAAGGGGCGAAGTAAAAAGAATTCACTTTTTACTTAGAAAAAAACGTGTGACTTCTTTCTTTCGCGTAATAGAGTTGAAGTCACAGACCGCGCTTGTTTTTTTGCTCTTAATTATCAAGACAAGCGCAATTTGCACCGAGAATACTGAGTCGTCTAATTTATTTAGTTCCCGGTTCTATTCAAAATTACTCGTAACTACATCACTTTATTTAATTTTGCGTTGGCTTGAGTTTGCGCAGGCTAACTGCGTAACGAAACTTGGATTATTATTATATCATTAAATGGGTTACCACACATAAACTACTAAATACGATGTAAGTGGTACGAATATACAAAGCTAAAGTAACACGGCTGCGTGTAACATGTTCAGCAGTGTCAAAAAATGTGTACCATGGACTGTCAACGAAATATTCTCATAAAATAACAAAGTGCTGCAATTTTGATAATGAGAGTAGATATGAAATGGATTGTTTCATACATACCTTTGCAATTGAGTGCAATCTATATATGTATATTTAAATTAGGCGGACATTTAATGTTTATTATAAAAACCAATTATATGCATATCCTGTATATTCCATACGGTTTCCATATTGTGTATTTCTCTCCGCATTTACGTTGAGAGATTGGCCGTATGTTTATTGTTTTGGTAGACATTATTTTGCTGCTATACGCATAATATATTGTGCCTAAATTATAAAATAGCTTTATAATGAAGCTCCCTGGGTATTCTAAATTGATATAATATCATGAGAGCGTCTACACAAATACCTAGTTTATAAATGTGATATGGTTAATAAGTATGGCGGTAAATGCGTAAAACATCATTTTTAACCGTAGGCTATAAAAGGAAATCTTAAATAAAACTAGAACGTCTATGAAAACTCCATTTATTGATAACTTTACAGAAACAGCTAACAGCAACGGGTTTTATAACATCATATAAATAGTATATGGTACGTTGTACGTATCAAGTGCGGGTTCGATCGGCGATCGCCTGCACGATATGTAACACGGGCTACAATACGTTATTGGAATTATGTTCTTGATAGAGTCGAGATTGGAGGGTACCGTAACCAGTGGCGGCTATGTCAACTATGTGTTACGCCAACACACACACCTCGTCCTTTACAATGGGCTTTATTTGATTATATTTTACCGACACGGCTTTACTGTTACGTTACTATTAAGGGATGTGAACATACGAGTAGTATAAAGTTAGTATAAAATTAACAGTTTTTCAATTTAAACATTTATTGTTTGAAGTTGATAAATACATTAAAGAAATGAAATTTCATAAATACATTGTAGGTATTGCAAAGATTTTCATCAGTTGTAGTTAATGAACTAAACTTTTTTGATAATAGTTATTAACACATGAATGAATTTAAAAGTGTGCTAGATTACATTTTTCTATAATTATTCGTGTGGTTCTTAAATTAGACGCAATTGGATTAAACCTGTCGTCCGTTCAAAGTTCAAGGTGCGAGGTAGGCGATAACGGTACGTCAGGGTACACAAATAATGTCTACCATCGATACAATAGCATTACAAAGTCATGTAACAACATAATATTTCAAAGTTTACACAATATTACAATGTTGTAATTAAACTTGCCAAGGGTTATAGTAGCTATTTCGTTTCCTTTGTCCATAACATCTACATTAACTAGGACATTATATTACAAAGCACACCGTATTGTCTTTATTGCAGAATGTCATGAAATATTTACATAGAATATCAAAGTTTTACTTATTTTAGCAATGTTTGTGATATGGTTTGTTACGATGCGAGAATTAGTTATTTTTTATAAGAAATCAATGTAGTAATTACTACAGTTAAAAGGAAGAAGAAACCGTGACATCCTATTTAGTTGCGAAGAACTTCTTGTTCCATCTTAACAATGGGACCTAACAATATGTTTGCTTAGAAACATGCCACTCGTACTTATTAACTTTTAACATTTTATTTTGTTTTCACTTTATCAAAATCAATACCCACGTCGAATGGACAAACGGTAATATGTATTTAGTAAAACAACTATTAATACTTTCACACACTCCATTCACCACACGTTCAGATGTTATTTTAGTGCCATTTCTACATTTTAACATAATAAAATTTGTCTACCTCACTCAACATGATAGCGTTATCGTTCGATATTACTGATATTGAATGAGATAATGTGTAAACGAAATGAATGAAAAACAATTGTCATAACTTCAAACTTAAATGTTACTAAATATTTTAATTACAATATATTACGTGTTCGTAATCTAATAGAGCTAGGCTTTAAAAATATGTGTATCTCATAGATCAAATTCCCTAAAGGTATCTTAAAAAAACTGTTCTCATGTATTTGTATTTAATAAAAATTGTAATTGTTTCTATTCTTTCTAATCAGCGCAGGTCAGCAGTAATCCATGTTGTTAGATCCTATTTAGAAATTCATTCGTAGATTTACGAGTATGTATTAAATGGCTCTGCTGAATCGTAGTCTATACATTAATATTTACTACCGAATTCCTTAGCGAGACACACTAAGCTGAAAATGAAGACAGTTAATTCTTAAGTCTATGTCACCGCTTCTCTTTGACATAACTTACTATAGGATACTGGCCCTATAGGGCACTGGTAGTATTGGGGTAAGTTAATATCACATCATTGTTTCATTTCGATGTCATTTTATTTATCTAATTCCAAGTAAGATTTAAACTTACGATCAAAACAGTTAAATTAACAATTTCAATGCTATTATAAATTCATGAAAACAATTTAGGATCCTGTATAAAGTTGATTGTCTATATATACAATACGTAATCGTTAAATATTTGACGGGCTTGTTTGAATTAGGAATAGATAAGTCTCTATTTAATCAGAACATAAAGGAGGAATTTGATCTTTGAGATTGAAATGGACGTCTAAGTAGTGAGTAACTGTTTAACGAGTGTTTGGGGTACGACGATACGGTCTTAATGCCGTCACGCAACAATGTCGCCACATAGTCGTATCGTGTTCTAATAATAATTCTATTTACATAACGTTATATACACAACGTAGCTACTAATACCATTACACACTACGCGATTCGATATGGCACGTTCACCGTACAATCTATCAGTCTTTCATTTATAAAATGTTATTTCTAAAGCCTAGTTAACAGGATATATTTACAATCAATATCAATTTTAAACTAGTTTTGGATTTAATGCAATTTTCTTGAGCGGTAGTTATTTTAAGGAAATACATATTCTTCATCTTTGAATACCTATTAAAAATTATATGTCAGAGCGAGCGACTTGCAATTATTCAGCTGCACTGATTCAATACTTTCATGTAACTTCAACGTTCGTTATCCATCGTTATCCGATATCCCACCCGTATTTCAATAATAACCTTTCAGATGTTATATTATTATGTTTCAACCGCTCTTAGCGCCCTCGAAATTCAAAGGTTCAAAAGTGGAGTGTTCCCTCGAACTTCACGCAGAAAAGGCAAAATTCTAAACGCTTGCCGCAATCGTAGGTATTTGCGGGAGAAAGGCGGGAAAACGAACACACACATCCGACCCAATGAGTCGTTGCTGTGCTCTGACAACCGAGTTCCACTTGTGTGTATATAAATACATATATATTTTAGAGCACGGATATTCCCTGTCGGAGACCAAATGTAAATATTCCGCAAATATTTTTGTCTATGCTCAGAGCCGGGGATCCGGACTCCGGAATCCCCTCTCTCTTATATACCCCTCCGGTTAAATAGTTTTTAAGCAGGCAACGCATCGCACTCCTCTGATTTTGCAGGGGACTATTATGTAGGTGAGCAGAAACCACAAGCTGAGCTTTCTACAGGTTTGCCGTGCCGTTTACTATCTTTATAAATAACTGAAGTCGTACTCTATATGATACCAGATCCGATACTAAAATTTGTAAATATCTGTTACGTAAAAGCTCAATAAAATTGTGTACCGTTGAATACTTTATATTACATGCGTTTGTGTCTAGCGATTTTCATGGCAACTTTTTTCCAATGAGCCTAATTAAAAGGATTATAAGTTAAAGGATTCGGTATTCTGTAAGAATACTTAACCCCTTAAATAAAAGTAACGGAATTGTTATCTGAAAAGCCTCGACCTTGGCTCAATTTTTATTTCGGCTCTGTAAACTTGTAGCGTGAAATTATATAAGGTTGGACGAAGTTCCACGGTAGGTAGAAATAAACTAATACCTACATCTACTAAGATTTTATATAGTCACCATGCCAAGTATTAAACATTATCGAAGTAGAATATCGCACACTCATCGTAACTAATGTTTCGCGATCTATTTTCATTTCCATAAAGTTAAAAGCATACAAACTCTTCTTTTAAACGCCAAGATTCACGATAAACTAAAACACCCGTATGATTTTTATTCACGCTTCGTAAATTTTATTTATGATTGAATGAAATTGTAAGATGCGTTTAGAATTTTCTTTTAAACTTATCATTGCAATCTGTCAAAAATGTACATAATATATCGACAGATACTAAGATTGAATAAAATGTATAGGTAAAAGATGCTTTATAGGGATACAATGTTTGAGGACATTGGAATATCTCATCCAGTATTTCAAATTGACTAGGATTTCAAATCCTTTTACTCAGAACATAATTTTATACCTTATTTCATTTACACTGACATCGTGAGTTTCGTAACAGTCCCGACAATGTGATTTGGCCCGGCTACATACATATATGCGTTTTCCCAATACGTTACAAATTCGAGTATGCCGAATGTGTGAATTTTAATAGTTACAATATTTATATAAAAATATTTGTATTTCGAATTTGAAATCGATGTTTTTGCATCAATGTATTATCGACAGTAACATTACAAACGTGAATGTAAAATCTGTGTCCGGTGGATTTACCGGGTACCGGGTTTATAAAGCAGTGACGACTTTAAAACCAGGGAATTGATTTTGAAGAAATGTAATTTAAACACTGTTAGAATGCAGAGGTTTTTAAAAGAATATGTTAGAATATGTTAGGTAGTCTGCATGCAATCTTTTACGGCTTGTAGCTGAGCTCGTGTCTTTCGTGTAGCTACAGTAGGCCGGAAGCACACTACCGTTGTGGGTCGTACGAGAGATATTTAACTCAAATTTTCAAATCGCACACTGAAAACGGATGTATGTTACCAAGCTCAAGGCTCTTCTTAAAATTACAAAGCTTCTCTACTTATTATTACTTTTAGCACAAACTTTTCTACTGTCTTGTCTTGGCACCTTGTCACTATGGTTCAGTCCCGGAACGCAATGTGATTACTGCTTGTCAACTGCTGATGAGGAACGCTGCGAGGACGATGTGGCACACGCTCTTAATGACGTCGGAGCTCGATGACTGGGTCGACTCGTAATCTAAATATAACAGTTAACTGTACATATGTATTCCAGAATAATGAAAATTTTTATTTCGATACTTCAAAAACCCATTTGAAACGGTTTATTTCGATAATATAATTGAAAATTGTTTAATAAAATACTTAAAAATGCGTATGTAAGAAGTGGAATAAGAGAGTACACGAGTAAAATCTAAACATCATCATTTTACTAAAGCCATTTAATGTAATCAATTTTCAAGGAGGTTAATACTAAAACTGTTTTTTCTAAAAGCTATGTTCGTATTTTCCTGTAGTAACTCAGAGTTTACTTATATATTTACAGATGTGATATAATGATGTAAGTAGCTGGTTAAAGTTAAATTAAGTAGCTGAAATATGTGTTTTTTACATGATTGTTTAATCCATTACGCGCTAACAATAAACCTCCTGCGAAATGTCCCTTGTGTTTTACCAGCCATACACGGAGAGATAAATATTTTTTGTGCTTTGAATTATTTACATTTGCACTTTCTATTTCTCCACTGAAGAAATAATGTTTCGAGCCATTTGAAATATTTATATTTACGCTTTCTACTAAACGAACAAAAGATATATCAACATTTTCGTTTTATTTTTTAAATCAAATCGTATTGGTTGATTAAAACAATCTTTCTCAGCGCAAACCATTGTTCTGCACTGGTGACAAGTCTTGGTAGACAGTCGAGTCTTAATTATAACGAACGACGAGAACTATTGTGCAAGTATAGGAATGAGGGATCGCCGGGAAAATAAATGTGTTGGCATACATTTTAAATGTTATAGTGGAACATAGCTATACATTAGTGTATATTCATCATTCAACATCCAGAAAACTTCAACGCTTAATGCCACATAAATATGTACTGTAAATAGAGATAGAAATGGCGTAGTTATCTTTAAAGTTCCAGTTACGTCATATAATATATTACAATGATAAAGTATCGCTATTTAAGGATGACTTGTATTTTAAATTTATTTTACCATAATCTTCACACTATAGCAATATTAATAATAATTAGATTGTCGGTCGAGAATCAGTTTTCATTCGTCAATTAACGTCGACGCAATGAGAGGGGAGAATATTTTAAAAACAGCACGGATTTGGTTACCTTAGGCCATTACCTTGGAAATGTAATGCAGAAAAATAATTTGTACTTATTTTAATAAAAAAACTGTAGAAACGATGTGTACTGTAATTTATTCCTCGTTAGAGAATTCCCGGTGAAATTTTAAAATCAAATTCTTTAGCTTGATTATTACAACGCGCGGCGATGCATTGTTCTATTTAACTGAAAAGTATATCCAGATTCTAGGAGAATATAGGAAGCCTTAATTATAACGAACGACTAGTATTATTCTCTCAGGCAACCTAAAAGGACAACTATGGAAACTTGGTCATACCGAATCTGTTCGAATAATTTTAGCGCGGAATTGCTTTTCTCTAGAACTAATGAAGGTGCATATTTCAAAGTAGAGTCTAGTAATTTGGGAATGCTTAAACGTAACATTTTTAATATGCTCTTTGTAAAGAGGGTAATTGTGTGAAAGATATAATTTTAACACAAGTAATTTATTTAAAACCGATTTGACGGAGCTTTAGTACCGATGTGACATTTTGTATGACACGTTATTATTAAAACGACAGGTACCTACGGTCATAAATAGTATTTATAGAACATCAGGTCAAATTTATATAAACTGTTTGTAATGTAGTACCGCATTACTATCTGTACCATTACAACCAATAACAAACAAATTGACTAATCATAATCAAATCCCCAGACGAGGCATTAGCATAAAAGTTATGACGAAACACAGCGAAACACAGGTGAATCATTTTATTGTTATAGTACTAGATTTATTTACAGAAACGGTATTATGAGGTCCTGGTTTTTGAGTTTAGTAATTGAAACGAAATATATTAATCGAGTTAAATTTTAGATAAAGCGAGCTAACCAATAGTTTCAAACTGCCAAAAATCCTATTTAAAAGGCATTGGTATTTCTGATAATTTCTTCATTTATCGAAATGCCTAGAAGATGATGTGCTTCATTTCTATGAAGAGTATCATCTAAAAACTCACATTCTTACTCGATCTTTGTAGACTTTGCCGTCGCCTGCTACTCGCCACGTTTCGTCTTAGAAATTCATAAATCTAACCGAGTATCTTAAGTGGGTCCCATATCGTTTTCGCGGGCACGCTAAGACTCTTTGTTCGGTTTTCAAGACCCTACATAATCCAACATCACCGTACTACCTACGAGAGCGATTTTCTTTCTCTCGTTCATCTATGTTTCTCGTAGAACTGTTCGAGAAACCCTACTTAAATTTCCTTTGCATAAAACCTCTTCTCATACGTTTCTACCTGTTTTATGCAAACTGGCAAATTTGATTTTATTAAATGAGCACAAACTATAATAACTCTCTCTAGAAAGAAATCAAAGGATGATACATGGCCTTAGATGAAAGTCTACATTTATACATTATGTTGCGTGAGGTGGTCATTGAACCATTTGACACAATGTTCAGTGTATCCGGTCGCACTGATATCTGAATAGATTACTTAGTTATATGTTTTGGATTGCGGTCTTAGTGTGTTGTTTTTTTGTGTGTGACGATTAAAGGAATATCCTAGTACGTGGAGTTTAAATGCAATAATTTTATTTACTATGTGTAGTTACTAGTTACTAGTATGGTTGTAATGGAAAAGATGGTTGTAAATAGCCTTTAGGCAATATGTACTCAATAACAAAGTACTAAATACAATAATAAAGTGTATTGGAAAAAAATGTATAAAGAGTCTGCCTACAGTAGAATGTGTCTATTACATTAATATCTCGTATATGACTCACCAACGTCTTTCCACTCTTCGAGCTCATAATCTCCGATAACCCTGTTCTCTGCAGAACTATCTCGCCAACGATTTTTATATTTACCTGTCAAATATATTTATTGAAAAATGTACATATACATATATATTAAAAGTTTGTATTTCTACACAGTGAAACAGTAAGTGGATGATTGCATTAGAAAGATTTAGAATGAACAACGTAAGAGGTGATGTCAACACAATGTAAGCGTCACAAAGAACGCAAAGGAAAACCAAAATCTGTAACAACAAGAGCGTACATTGAAAGTCAAAGAGCAAACAAAATCGCTTTCCCCACAATAATATTACTAACGACCCAATTGTACGGAAGCATTGGGCTACAGCGGTGAAACCAATAAATACAAAATCCGCCATCGACCTTTCTCCAGCGAAGCCTACAGGAGGACGATGGATGTATATAAAAGGCACGTGGGGTAACAAAACTTTTGCCAGTTGTTGCCTTTCTAATCGCGGTTTACGTAGCTATATTGAATTTGAAAATTTTGTAATAAGCATTGACATATGGGAGACATGAAATGGACACGAAAATTGTATTCAGACATCGTGGAAGCCCATGGTTTGCAAGTCACGGTTTGTCTAGCGGAATTCTCGAAGTCTTAACATTTTATTCTGTATTCATTGAATTTTGATAAAAGTAATTCAATGAAACACATGAAATTATATTTTTTATACATATGTTACCTTTTTTTCTCTGCGGAAATGTCGGAATGTAATTAATTGTTGTGCTAGTTGTAGACGGTGCTGGTATTTCTGTAAAAAAATGATCGTGAAGACATTCTGAATATAATAAAATTTACATATGCATAACACTTAGTTAACATAAGAAAAAAATACATTGTTCTGTGTTATGCTTTTGGATTCCATGTCTTGTATATTACGAATCTCGTTTTACAGTTTGTAAAAAAATCTGAAAGTTTTTTTTTTGCTATAACGGTTAATTTTTTTACGGCTTCTTACGCGTTGTTACCTACCATCTAGTCGGATAATTCCGTCCGTCTCGCCGAGGGAATTCTTCGCTACACAGCGATACGACGAAAAATCATTTGGGGACACTTTCTTTATCGTCAGTTTCATCTTCCGGCTGTACCCGTCATCGATCAATTCAGTTATGTATTTCTTCCCTATAACATAGCATATAGTAAGCAACGGCTTTTGTATCATTATTTCCATCTTTTACTATTTTAATGACTTAAAAGACGAAATGTGTATGTACAAAAAAGGGACGAAAATATAAATAGTTAGGCATTAAGTTCTTGTAGTAATATAGAGTGAAAAAAGCGCATGAATAATGAATTACTAACCTGATATAATCATGTCTCCTCTATCAGTTGTCCAATAGTTAATTGACGAAGGGTATGCCTCTGTGTGGCACTCCAATGTCACGTCCTGCCCCACATAGGCTGCTTCCAATTGATTCGGGATCGATAGCATCGGCGGAACTATCACAGGGCACAATATTGATAATTATATAATTGTTGAAATGTATGTTTATGCAGGCAACAAATCAAATTAAAATATTGAAATTCGTGGCCACTACAATATCAATTCGATTACGATACAAATGAGTAATATTTGCAGCATTTGTTTTAATAACAGCCATGTTAAATGGTTTGAATATGCGCGACATTTGTTTTTCTGCTGGCGGTAAGTATACGAAAATAAGCTTTATTTCAAGCTGTCATAGAAACGTAGTAGATGAAGCCTTTATAGCCCGTAACAGAAAGTGACAGTGAATTCATAAGGAAGTGTTGTTGGTTAATCGAGTGAAAGTTACGTGAGCATTTTACGTATCTTATAAGAAATGGAGAGAGCTGTGAAGGCGCTCAGATACGGAATGTGAATTAGGGGCAAGAAAATCGTCTCATTGGCTTTGCGGGCGACAGCGGAGGCGCGACGGAGTGGTGCGCGGTGCGGCGGAGAACAGATAGTATCGCCATTATCGCGTCCGTGCCGTATTCACGTCAGCATAATGCTCTAATTGGGCACAATTACGACCGATCCGGAGGAAGGCGCCGTCAGGTAGAGACGCCGTGTCCTCGTAAATACTCGTTAACGACTCCCGCCTCGAGAAAAATAATATTTCTGAACGCTGACTCCCGCTGAAAGGAAACGATGTAAAAATGCTCACGTACTTACGAACAGAAGAATTTGAGGCCAAGTTAACAGGGCGAGAGAAATGTGGCGGCGTTTTCTTCATGCTAGATGGGTAAGTGATACGAAGACAATTTTGGGAACTTAAGTTTATTTTTATCACCCTCCTTTTAGAAAATACTTATCTTACAAACGAATGGTCGTTTGAACATTCTTGAAAAAAAAGTAATTGCTGCGTGTTTCTATTTGTTTGGCTAATAATACTGATCGAGTGTGGATTTATATTCAAAATCATTAAAAATAAAATAAAAATTAGAAACAAACATAAAAAAGTACCTACGTAGAAATTTTACTTACATTGTACCATAAGGTGAACCCGTTTGCTTATGGAAGGCGGTACTCCATTGGACGCTATGCACAAATACGCGCCCATATGAAGTCGAGACACTTTGGATATTGTCAAGTTTTCGCCGTCTACGACGTTCACTGTAACAAATATAATAATAGTTTCAGTACTTTACTCGCAAAGTTACATTTATAAATATATGAAATAATATAATGAAGTAAATGAAAGTATTCTGTTATGTATATTATGTTTTTCGTCTTTGAAATAATACATAAGATAGCGTTTTTTTTTTGTAATACACAATCAAAGTGAAGCATTAAAGACAGCGATTAATGTATATTTTATTAATACTTCTTTGATAGCTTCCAAGAAGACTTACAAATTATTGATTTCCTTTCTGAAAATTTTTTGAAAAACCATTGAACTAACATTGCAAGACCTTTAGATTTACAGTACTTCTTATTACGATGGATTCAACCTGGATTTTCTTATTGACTTATAAAGTTACTACGTCTAAAGTAGGTATTTGTAGTTCAATGAGGAATAAAATAAGAAAATGTTGAACGGTACAAAAGTTATTCAATTTACGTTTCAATCTTATAAATATTTCTGCTATGCGAGGATTGTACAATTTGGTTGTATTGTACGAAACAATTGGTTCAAGTTGTCATTTTACCGGGCGGTCGTCGCCGGAACCATTGTACTCTCGCATTTGCTTAAACTCGAAAGGAAATATAAAATTTGTTCAACGATTGAAAGAAGACTGAATCACGTCGATAGCAAGAATACGTAAAAATATTGGTTTTGCTTCGACTTATTCGTCAATAATCCATGGTTTGAACTGGAGCCACTCAAGTGCCTCGTCGATCCTTTCACGTAATTCTCGAGCTTGTGCCTTTACGTTCCAAAGTATTTTCTTTTTGTCTGTTTCGTTTAGCCCGAAGGTAAATGTTTTGACCGGATTTGATTGCATCGAATTCGTGCTACAAAATTTGTCGGAATCGCTCAAGTACATTTGTTTTGTTTGTAAAAGAATAAGCATTTAAATAGTGTAGGTCAAATTTCGGTGTGTACAATGATTAATGTTGTGAAATAACGATATAATTCGACTTAACGTACCAGATTCACCATTGCAATTAAACTCCTGTCCGTCCTCGCGTCGCCACATGACGTAAGGCTCCGGGTAGCCAGTGGCGCGACACACCATCGTCACATTGGTGCCCTCGCGAACAA
Source organism: Myscelus amystis hages (assembly GCA_018244895.1). NCBI lineage: Eukaryota > Metazoa > Arthropoda > Insecta > Lepidoptera > Hesperiidae > Myscelus > Myscelus amystis. Next base: position 17,746 of record DWQT01001150.1, read on the forward strand.
CCATGTCCGTGGAGGTCATGTTGTCTATGATCATTGGTGGCACTGACAAATGTAATTATAACGAACAGTTCAAAAATACATTTAAGATTATTATGTGATGTATGTGTATGCGCGTGTGCGTGTGCGTGTGTGTGTGTGTGTGTGTGTGTGTGTGTGTGTGTGTGTGTGTGTGTGTGTGTGTGTGTGTGTGTGTGTGTGTG
>DWQT01001151.1:0-17939 GCA_018244895.1 Myscelus amystis hages
CCTCGAAAAAGTATGTCTCCCTTACCACACCCTTCAAACCAGAACACAGCAGCGCTTGACACTGCTGTTATAAGGCACAAATAGGTGTGGCGGTGGTGCCGCCGGAGTCGAACCACAGTGTTCTACCACCTACAAAATTCTTATCTCTTTGGAGGTTTTCAAAGTTGATAAAGATCAGACCCAAGAACAACGCTGATGACGGTGACCAGTCCTTGATTTGCTTTCAGCCGTTTGGTTTTCTTTTACAGAGGGACATTGATCAGCGCAATTGAAGCAGCAACTAATCAAACCAAAGAAATGGGAAAGAATTGAGATCTCCGATAAACCCAATATTTATCAAACATTTGACAACTTTCTCATAGCTGATAATTAACTAATAATCGCATATAAAAAAGATAATATTGCAGTGTAAAATTTTCTATAGTCATTTCCCACGGTGTTTGAAATTAGCATCTTTTATAATTGATGCAATTCAAAGCTTGCTCTCTCATTACACAGCTCTCTGAATCGTTTTTACTGATATACATAATTATTTAAAATTGAGCGCAAATCAATGTTGCTGTTGGTACTTTACTGTATTTTAAAAGTAAAAGTTCAAATTGTTGTCTACTTCCCCTTTCCATGATTTGGACCATTAGTAAAATCTATTCTGCCATTTACGAGTATAGACTTACATATGTAATGGTGTTACTTTTAAACAGTGGATAAGGGTTAGTGTCGTTCCAAAAAAAGTTAATGACAGTATTTACATAGTGTACTTAAAGCTTCATGTCTAGCAAATTTAGTATTATTAATATATTAGTATTATTTATTGTTTTTATTAGCTTTTTTTATTATCTGTGGTAAAATAAGTTTTATGTAGCCATGGATAACACTAGCAATAAATGTATTCCAAGATTCAGTATTTTCGAATGTTAAACTTGTTATAAACTTAACTTAGTAGAGTTTAAGTTGATATGTCGGATTTGTAGTTGTAAGATCGGTAATGGACTGGGCATCCCTTTCACTTTTTTCAATATGTGATAACAATGTTAATAAAGTGATTAAGATTTTTTTTCACAGTTATACAGCATTTGGTTTACAATTACTTAATCATGGCTCAAATCAAACCACCCAATCTATCCAATAATAAGTGCTGTCCTATGCAGTTCTTTTATAATTAATTATCTCACTAATTACATTTGTGTTCTAATAAATATTATATTGCTGTGTTGAATTTGGTTTTTATTGTATTATAATTTTTCATCTCACATAGGAACATATTTATCACAATAATAAAAAGTCTGATAGGATTACGAAAAAAAATGTTATAAATTATTCCGGCACAGGCAATATTATTAACATTGTGTACAGAATCGGGGCTAGCGACAGAAAAGGTCTAATTTTTACAAAATATGTAATTTAAATTTAAAACCTTAGTGTTGTATACTTTACAGTCAATTGACACACATGTAGGTATATTTTTGTTGCAGTGTCCATCAAAAACGAGGTTTACGGTGAAAACCTTTTGTTTGGTCCTATTGAAATAGAGTATATTTAACTGACAATGTAGGTTCTGAAAGCAAGTCCTAGAATATAGCTCAATGTACGTAGTGCTACACAAGTGGGCAATGAACTATCTATAATAATTATATATGTGTGCACCTTTTTAATACTACCCATAGAACGGTGGGCGTTACCAGCCATTGTTAAAGATACAACTTCTCTTTTGAATTATCATTTGATACTTAACTATAGATAAACATAAATGCTATCTACTTGTAAATCTACCTATCTTCGTGTAAATGTTGTAAATCTGTACTGCAATATATTTATTGGTGCAATATAAGTTTGGTGATAACTTGCACTGTGAAACAATACAGAGATATAAGTAGGCCCGGTGTTGTATTGAGAGAATCACACAATGAATATAAATGCCTTAAAAGTAAATAAAATAATGGCTACACAAATTTAATAAGAAAGCATTATATTTCACACAGTTGACATTGTATAGAAATACGTCGTTCGCACTAGCCGTTTCTATAAATACATAGCATACACCGAAGTATAATTATGCGATATTTATACGCTGCTGTCAAGTCGAGTACATTCATTATGTTAACTCGATCAGATAATTATATCACTTCACTTCTCAGGTCACGTGCGTTGCCATATAAAGTATGACGTTGCTACTGAAATCTTAATATAAAATTAGCCAAATACGATATATAAATGAATGCAAAATACAAAAACAGAATATTTCTCTTGAACGTAGACAATTTTAAGTACTCGTTGATTGTTTCAATTAGACTTAAAAATCCTCTCATTTCTGGCAACCACTTAAAGTAAAACAATCGCACATTTAGTAATTTCTTTTTAGAATACTTATTGTATTTAAGTTCCGTATATCGCGATATTCCAATGGTGTAATGACTATAAACTTGCTTATCCATTGTCCACGTTAGGCTAATAGAGTCTAACAGGCCGATACCAGTACCTTTAAGTATTTTTTATTAGAATGACATTAAACATTTTGTTAATTTTTTTCATCATGATTAACGGAGATTTTCCTTGTGGTTTGTTTCGGAGTGTACGGGTGGTACGGGTGTATACACACCGGCCGTCTGGTGAAGAGGAACAGCGACACCCTGCGCGCCAGCCCCACCCCTATATCTATACTTTTATGCCTGGGAATGTCAATCATCGGTAATTCCTCAGATTCCTCTTTTCGTACACAACTCAATTTTCTAAACCCAGTTCGAAATCTTTCAAAATTAACTCTCAACACTCGAAAGCTCGGTTCCCTTTTAAATGATGACTTTTGGTTCTCTCTGTTTCTTCGTCCACGTTTCTTTCCTCTGTCAACAGCACTGTTCGATTCGTTTGAATCCACTGATTGAACATATTTTGTAGTTGTTTCTGCTATTGCAATCAAATTGTAGTCGTCCACGCTCATCACTATGTAATTAGTTTTCACATTTTAAATACATTTGGTGACTGTGATAAGGTCGTGCGATGTTCGTAGACTAAACCATAATAAAACCTGCTTAACTAACTTTTGGCATTGATTGAGTGTGACGTGTGTGTATGATAAGATTATTAAGATTATCATGATAATGAAATGACTCTTAACATTTTATGCGCAGATTTTGTGTTATACTTTATCTAATTGTTGAATATCGTTTTAACTACATATATGCTGAGCAGTGATTCTTGTTACCTTAACCCACTGGTTAACTTAATGCACTGGTCTAGTAGCGTGAGCATTTCATAACATTTTTGTTATAATCTAATCAAATTAAGTATCAGGTAGAATTCATTATAAAACATATTTTCATAAATAAAGTTCAATTTACATCGAAAGCTACGAATTATCACGGGCACTGTTGTTTTTGTGCTTGAAGCATTTTAGAGTCATTTATTTTTATTTTAACAAATCACAAACAAGATGATAAGATATGATTGAAAAAATTCGGCTACCGTTTTGTTGACGTATAGACAAGGACAGGGAAGATTGAAGTTTGTGACGTTATATTTGGAATTACAAGACTAATGTTATTTAAAATTGCTTGTGAATATACTTTTAGATAAGTGGTAGATAGCGTAATGATAAATGGTTACAGTTCCAACCGAAACGGTGTGGTTAATTGTAATATCGATATAGATTAATTTAAAATCAAATTTAGGGTCAAATTACTTACTGTGGAATTTTTTCTCGTTTTATGGAATATTTCAAAAATTTTGGATTAAAATGTAACAAGTCCTGTATGGCACTTTCCCTGTGTGCAATATGAAAGTCTAATTGCCTCATTGCGCTTATCACTCACCATGTCCTAATCCTAATATGGCAAATGCAAAAAAAAAAACAAATGACTGACTTGGTTTGAGTATTAAAATAGTTTAATTTGTGTATTGAGGTAAATGTGTACATCGACTTTTAAGCGAATGAAAATATTTTAATTTAGGCTTAAAATAATAGCAACAAGCGCCTGATAAATTAAAACTAGCAATTATTGAGTGGCCCCAATCTAAACTACTACTAGAATCAGCGATGTTATAGCCAGAATTAAATAACAGAGTAAATTGCCTATAGTACGAAACGTGCTAGTTTCAGTTCACAAAAAACGTTGTAGTGTTAATGAGCATGACCGTGATGAGATCTCGAATGGATTGGATCGTCAGACGATAAAGATATATTTTCTAAAACATTTCTTTCAGTACTTCAGAGCAGACGTCATGTTTTACTTAGGACACATCAAAAATTTTCAGAGGAATTACGCAATGGAATAGTGTACACAGCTAAGGAGGTTTATTTAGTTCAGTTCTGTTTACTTTCATAGATTTACTTAAACTTGAATACTGATTTACAACAAAAAGTTAAAATCAATAGGTACGGCCTTGTGTGCACTAGCCGTAAACGTTTTCTACATCTTCCGTTGTTTGTAAGGCTAAACAGAACAGTGGACAATAGTACGGCACAATCTTTTAAGTTTATGAAGACTTTACCAATCATTTATTTTTACAAGAGCTTATGAAACAAATTAATACAGTTGCACCCTTGTTCAAAGGAAATGTAAAAACGAACAGAACTCGCAGTCGAATATTTAAAGGACCCAATTACATTATTGACATTAGTATTCAGTATTGTTATTTTTGTGTTAATCACACTTATGAATCGTAGCGTAATTAAACAACTATTACAAATGCTATACTAACGCATTGGGTAGGAATACCTGTAATGTTTTTATAGAATTATGTACATATTATAAATAAATAAATAAATAAATTAGTGCGGAGGCAATCATAAAAACATTGCCAAATTAATTAACATTTAATTGTCACCTGTAAATTTATCTCATCATAATGTATTTAGTTGGACGCGCTGTGTTACAAGGTTGGCGCAGAGTTCACTATTTATTTTCCCTCTTACGTAGCCAACGAAACAGTGCAATGAATACGATTTCTCTGTCTTTCATTCATGAGTTGAAGTAGTTCATTGTGGGCAGCGAACGCGACACAACTGTAGTCGTTGCGCGGGCGTATGCGTCACTGAATTTTCACAACAGTGGCCAACCGCTGCTAATGAATAGTGTTTTTGTTACGTTAAATATTGTGATACGCACGGCAAGTTGAACAGTTGTTGTTTAAAATAATTATAGGATTATTTTTGCAAAGACCGCAAGGTAAGATTACAGATTTTAGTAGAATAATATACTATTTTATTACGTTTATTATTTAGTGACTAATGCTTGCCGCCTAACATTCTGGTCGTCCACTAACTAAAGTAAACAGTGCAACATCATGTGATGCGGTGTTACATTTTCCTTATCGGTACCTAAGATTTTTTAATACTTACAAATCAACCTGCATTTATGTTTTTTTTCTAGGATTCATCAACCAATTCTTTTTAAATGCTAGTTCTAAGACGGTTATAAAATTTTATAACACGAAAAAGTTTATGCAACATTTATATTTTTTTCATTATTTAGAGAACATATATTTTAAGATGATTTCTACAGAATTAAAAATATAGTGGGAAATGGATAATAAAGATGTTGGCTGATAACGGCTGATTACAAAATATTAAATAAATATTTCGTTTAAATACTGTCATGATATTTTATTTAATTAATATTTGTTTTATGTACAATAATATGTACTAAAATATTAATTATGATTGATATTAACACCATAGTTGTCTACGAAACTAATAGATATCACAAACGTCGCTTTCTGCTTCTTTCTGTCAACATTTAGGAATTCTAAATAGATAGAAACCGGCGATATCTGTTATCATTAGATAAAAATGGCGCCCACGAAACGATATAGGTACCTCCAGTGCAGCCATGTTGAGTTAGTAGCGAGAACGACTTTACCATATCGTTATTTTTATCAATTTAAGACCATACTTATTATTCTGTTTTACGTATACGTTAGGGTTTTATGTCATTTTCGACGTATTTCTTTCTAGCTGAAGACGTGATATAAGATAGAATGGGTCTCTGTTTCTCATTCGACTGTGGTGATGACTGTGACATTTGCTGCAATCCTTGCTGCTTGGCGCTGAGCGCTTGCTGTTTGGTGCCGTGCCTCTGCCCCAATGCGTGTGGGCAGCAAAATCAGCAGCCGCCGCAAAACGTCCACATTCATCATCCCCCCGTGGTCGTAGAACATCCACCGCCCCCCGGATACCCGTACCCGCCGCCGCCCGGGGGATACCCGCCGCCGCCCGGGGGATACCCGCCGCCGCCCGGAGCATACCCGCCGCCGCCCGGAGCCTACCCGCCTCAACCCGGCTACCCCGGCTATCCCCAGTACAGATGAAGTATCTCATAAGTGTTAAAGGTAAGGCCTACTTTAATTTAGTTAAGTGGACGACCTCGCTATGCTATTTTTACAAGCTTGAATCAAGATAAATAATATATACATTCATAGGTGTGTCATTTTTATGAAAGTGATTCACTCTATTGAGCATAGTGGTGGAATAATAAATACTCTATGAACACGCTATTGAACTTAATTATTTAGAAAAAGTTCACAATCCTTTAGGTACATAAAGAATATAGTATTTTTGACAGAACTTATAAACTTCAGGTACTAACTACGTGCCAACGAGTATTGAATCTTAAATATAGTACAATAGAATTTACTATCGAAAGAATTGTCACGTCCTTATTAAGTTAATTTAGAACGTTGCATGTTAATAATTGTATGGTAACATTTTGTAGATATTCTTATTACTTAAAGCCTCATTTTTTATTTAATTATCGCGCAATATCTACTGTGTAGAGATCTTATCTAAAGCTATAAATGATACCGTAATGTTTTTTATTGTGTTCGTAGGTCATTGTATGGTATTCATTATATTTTATTATATACATATTTTATTGATACACATAGTACTAGTATCTACTTACTGTATAAGTTATACCAGTGACGGCATAATTTAAAAGTTATTAATAAATAATATTAACAAATTGCGAATAGATATTGTACACATATACAAGTAATTACGAAAAACTTCTCAAATATAAATTTGAAACAACATAGTATTTGATAACAATATATAGGGTAGCTGTATGTACCTGCTAATCTTTCGGATCGATAGCTAACGCTTAGCGATAAGTTGTAAGCTTATATTTATTGTTAGCAGGCGACTGCGAAACGTATGATGAGAATGATGGATGTGGATGAAGCACGGCAGGTTTGTAAGGACAGAGATATTTGGCACTCGATGCTTTCTGCCTACCCCGTTAGGGACCTGGCGTGATGGTTATGTATGTATGTACAATTGGTAGTAGGCGCTTCTCTGTATTTTTGCGCTTATCTGCATTTTTGCGTTTATCTGTATTTTTGCGTTTATCTGTATTTTTGCGTTTATCTGTATTTTTGCGTGTTCCAGGATGGGTTGTAACATCTCATGTCGTCCGTGTTGCTGCTGCTGTATCCCGTGTGTCTGCTGCGATTGCTGCGCCGATCCCCCACCACCCAGAGTCGTTCACCACCACCACGTGGTGCCCGTGGTCGCGAACCCACCACCCATCATGAACCAACCACCGCCACCTTATAGATAGTGTTTGACAAAACTTAATAAAACTTTTAGTCGACTCACTTCTGGTTCACTAAATGTTTTCATCACAGTAACTGCTTTGACTAAATGCATTTTAAAACTGGTATATTATCATATTATACCTACAGTAGTGTAACAACATACAGTGCCGTTGTTACTGGTGATGGTGTCTTAAAATGTTCATGATTTTGCACGTCGGCACACCTTTTTAAATGAAATATCGGATAATCATTTTTTTGCTTTTTTGTTTTATATTATTTTTATTTGTAGCATGTTTACTAAATAGCCGTTTATTTGTAGTTATTTTTAAAGCCAAATGTTAAGATAAGTATAATAAACTATGGTCGTTATGACTAATGTTGATGTCTCGTCAAATTGTATCCAATGTTTGAAGAAATGCTGTAAAGACTGTTGCAGTTTATCTTTAAAAATTCCATAATTATACCATTCACCATTGATTAATAATATATTATAACCAATTTAATACGTAATGGTTAACTATACGAATTATTTACTTAAATTTGTCAATAAACTATTCAGTCTTTTGTTACAAAAATATGTACATATTTTTAACCAAACCCTAGCTACATTAATTCAGGCAATGTGTACCGAAAATATGACGTCATGAATGTGACACAATCCTGTGGTCAGAGGTTTTCCACACATTGATAAATAAAATGTAGCACACATCGTGTAGTAAATTTGGTAGTTACTAATTAGCCATCAAATTACTAGTTCCATTTGTGATTTTACGTCTACTTACCAATACCTTTTTGGATATGTGATATATGTACGCAAGTAAGGTAATTGAAACATATTAACGCTTGTATTTTAACCTTAAAGCATCAACAGTCTTAGTACTTTATTTATTTATCATCGTTATAAGAGGCTTGCATTCTTGACCTATTTGTTGATTATAAAATGATACTTAAGAGCAAATATGGCCATTTCAATTCAAATAAATTCTAGAATTCGTCTTACAGTACATGCATGCTCTGCTCGGTACCAAAGAAGCATTTATACAAATGTTGTGAAACTAAATTTTTAGGCCGTAAGTTTTAGGTGTGCTTGCGTGGCATGATTTTCAGCCTGCGTACATCGGACGAAGCTCTGGGATATATAGGTAGTTCCATCCAGAATACACAGCAATCAGTATTTTATTGTAAATTACATATTAATAACACCTGGTAGTCTAAAAGCGATGACAGATCTGATCTTATTTCTAAAAATCAGTACTTGTTTCTTCGTGTTTTATGCGCTGCCAAAAAGTTGACAATCGGCAAAATACAAATAGCAAACATTAAAAGGCATTGGCATTTACCATTCATCCAAGTTTCCTTCTCTAATATATGAGAAGCCGTCAGTATGTATTTTACAAAACTATTTTATGAGATCTTCAATCAGCCTGCGTTTTTAATAACATTTTTACTGTCTAATATCCAGGTACCTATACCTACTAATAAAAGAAATACTAGAATTTTGTGTAAAACAGACTTTGTTATACGATCACAATGAATGTATGTATGTATATACTCGTACATAAATGTATATATATCAGTAATGTAATGTCGAATTATCATATTGTTAATATTATGTGTTTAATTTATTTATTCTTACATAAATTTGTATTTAAAAAATTAAATCGATTGTGGCATTTACTGTCTAATATATCCATAAACAACATTTTGTGTTTCACATGTAGTCGAAGTACATAACGTACCTTCGAAAGAGGTGTCGGTGAGTGGCGGCCTTAGGGGGTGGCAAACAGCACAATCGCTTAGGGCATCGCCCTTGTGAGGCCCTTGGGTAGCTTCCACCCGAAAGCAGTATATATTTGAAGCTTTAATTTATCCTTATAGGTATTACAAAGCAGCACACTTACACGAAAATTAATTTGTACCACGTCATCTTCCTCAAGGAAACAATTAAAAGACCTTCTTCCGATGGAAAGATAAAAGGGGTTGATGATGATGAAAATAAGTTTCATGTGTCATCCATTAAACTGATACGAGCAACTCATATGATTAGCATAAAATGAAAAGAGACCATTTCAGACAATACAGGAAACTGTATAGATAAGATGACTCACGCCGTACACATCATCCTAATAACAATGCATCGATTATAGCCACTACCGCATTAGTTATATACAAGCGATACACATCAATACTAGTTGGAAGTGGCGCCTTTATCAGTTTGTATTTGTTGACGTTCTAAATTGACGCGTTCATAATAGAAAACATTACAAACAGGTAAGCAGATAACCATTTTATATACTAAATAGCAACCAGAATAAAAACATTTAAATGAGTAAAATGGTGGATACGCCACCCTTTCTAGGCCCTCATTAGATTATAATTATTATGTTTGACATAATATAGTTTTAGCACCTTCGCGTCGATTGTCGATCGGGCTTCGATTTAGCTAATTTAAAGAATTGTTACAAAGAAAACAAATAGGAATTGATGGTGAATTTTAAAAAGTTTCCTCAGAAAAGTATTGATCGGTTCGGGCGAATAAAGCATTAAACTAAAACAGACGTGTCAATGAATGCAATGCACGATATTAGGTAGATACTGGTTGTTCGAGATCCAAAAAAGAATATTAAACAATTACAGAATGGGTTTATGTTTCGGTTGCTGTCGACCTTGTGGGCCGCCTGATCATCACGGCCCGCCACACCATCACGGCCCGCCACATCACCATGGCCCGCCACATCACCATGGCCCGCCACATCACCATGGCTCGCACCACCATCATGGCCCGCCACACCACCATGGCTCGCACCACCATCATGGCTCGCACCACCACCATGGACGTTTCTAGATTACTGGTTGAAGTTGAATAGAAATAAATTATTTTTTTATATGATGATCTGTTAACAATTGTCAACACTGAAGTACCATGTTGTATCTTTGAGAACCTATATCTATGTTTGTTTATGTTATGCTGTGTAGGTACTAGTTCTTTAATAATTTTGATGTTAATAAACGCCAACAGCAAGAAGTTAGCAGGGAACTCAAGAATAACTGTAGCATTAGTATTATTGTACCAGTCAGGTTCCATGTAATTTAAATGAATCATAACATGCACGAGTCTTGTTATAGGAATCAGTCCTGATATTTTATCTAATCTTCAAGGTATGTACGGACAGATACAAGTTACATTTCGTGAATCGAACCAATTTGTAACTGAATGTATTAAAAGAAAGACATTAGTAATCATTAGTGGTCATCGTGGGCGGAGAATATATTCTACTGTAAGGTCAGTATTTGTTAAAAGTTTTATATACTAAACGAAAATACTCGTATAACACATACTCTCCAACTAATGGTACATTTGTGTTTAAATAATTAATGTTGCGTGTGGATAAAGCTTTATGTATCATAACAAGGGTGACAAATATTTAAGCATTTCCTCATTATTCTATAATATATACCTAGTTAAAAAGAAGTAGGGTAATAGACGAGTAGGTACGTCAAAATCAGCTGATGTTTACTATCTTGGGAGACCACGTTAAACAACAAATTCGCGTGTCATCGTTAGGTAACAGTAAATCAATTTTAACGCTAGTTATTGCAATCGCCTTATAATTTTATTAATCCAATAAAAAGGTAATTATGTACTTGTTGTAAATTTTTGTATGGAAGACAGAATCAAAAAGTAATGTACTTAAATATTTTTTTTTTCAATACGAATTTATTTTTTAAATTTATTTTATAAAGTATATAAAAATTAGTCTTATAATTATGGTGACTTACTGAAAACATTTATTATTCCCACCGACCGTCGTAAAGCAAGTGAAATATAAATTAGTAAATCGATAAATTTAGTATAATCTGGTAAGTTTTAAAATTTATTTTGGTACTATTTCAAAGGTATTTCAGTGCAACCATGGGAGGATGCAGTTCCTGTTGTGATTCTGGTGGCGGGGGCGTCGATGTGGCGGACAACTCGCCAGACGATAACTTCTACCACCCGCCGCCAGGGGGAGTGGTGGTGGTCGACAACCAACCGGGCCATGGGGCGAGATGATGACCACCTACGAGGATATTGCTGTATGCAACTACACTTACATTAAAATAAGATAATTTTTACAACACAATAAATATTAGATATCATTTAGTTCGTTTTTTCTTTACCCTGGATCAGATTATTAAATATCCTTCTACTATACGATCTGGCATAGTGAATTAATATTGATTTAATGACGATGGGAAATCATCTGGCCAATACCCGCAAATTATTAGGCTATAAGTTCGTAGGATGTGGGATTTATATGGCCGATGATCAAACAGTTATTCCAACGGAAACATATTATGAAGGCATCTGAAAACTAAGCTGTAAGCAGCTTGTAATTTACTGTTTTTTTAAGTTTGTACATGACTCACATGAAATAGGATTTACCTCAGTACTTTAATTAGGCTATTAACGATGATTCAGCACTAGCTAGTTCTACATGTTGAAGATAATTCTAGGTACAAAAACAACAGTGTCACTTTTATTGTTTGGCAATATTATTTAACGTGTAAATATTAAATGTTTAATAAATTAGCGACTCGCATTCGATATATTTCGCATCTTATTACTAAAAAAACGATTTATTTATAGACAATCAGTGGCGACACTAATAAATTGTTAGCATATTGATATTTCATAAACAGACAAACAGAATATGTATTGAATCATATTTTATTACGTGAATACATCATATACATCATACGTGTAATTTGTACCAAACATTGCATTGTTTCTTAAATAACTTCGACGATACCCACGCAAATGTAATAAAGATTTAGTCTTACATAGTATTAAGTTAAATACAAATAGTAATAACAATAATTTAAGGTTATTTAATTTTAACATCGACAGTCGATACGTAATTATCCAAATATGTATATTCTCAAAATTAAGTTTAAATACATTATGTAAGCATGTCATACAGAAAACTATATCGTATTTATTTAATATCCAGAAACTTTGCAAAGGACTTCATATTGCTTGTAAGAAACTTCAGAGCCACTGAAAGATATGTAACAGCAACCGTGACTAGGATGTATCTGAAAAAAAAACAGATAAATATTAATATTCAATTGAAGTTTTAGGACAATTAAAACAATTCTTATAATTCCTTTTTATAGATAATAGGTACTTATAACTGATACATAATTATATATTATCTATTCCAAGTAAGACGCTATCAGGTCAGAGATACCTACGTGTTATCACTTGAGTGAATTTGATAAGTACTTGTCTTTTGTTTAACGCATATGCCATTATATGAATAGATTGCACTATTACTTTAATTCTAATTTAGGTTTATGCAATAATTTTAGGTCAGAGGAATGTAAATGTTGTATTCGGAAGAATGCAGGTGAATCCGTGATTGAATCTTTTATGAATCATTTATTGTTAGGACACCCGCTTAGGATTGGTCATCGATAACACATAAATGTACCTACTTCATTGCTTTATTAGAAAGACTGCGTACCTTCCCAGGCGTTAAAGATCCTCGGTGCCTCGCCCTCCCAATGTACAACGGCTCGGCGCTGTGTGTGTTGCCGGCGGCGATGGCTCCTACGGGCACCTGTCCGTTGCTGGCCGGGACCCAGCGTATAGCATTGGCGGGGGCGCATAGAACCTACCGGGTCCAAATAATCGACATTCGAAAAATATCCAACGAAGCGTATTAACCCAAACGTTGTAAATAAAACTGATATAAACAAATATTCTTTCTTTGTCAGTAGAATATAATATAGATACCTACCGATTGGGTACATTTCTATATAGCTGATACAGAATTATATTTATTATTATAAATAAACAATATTATTGAATAAAATACGGGTCATCGCTATTTGGATCCCTTCTCCAATTGTAGTTCTATGTATATAATTGCTTCGTATCCCTTCGCACATAAAAGAGAAAGCTGTCTACCTAATTCATAAATTTTACCTCAAAATTGTGCACAGGAACTTCCAGGCCTGCATGAGGTATATAAGCTGCATGATGTTTAATGGCCAGCTTCCCGGGAATAAATTCACTATTGTGGTGAGCTCTGATCGACCAGAGCGGGCTGCCGTCCCAACCTTCTCTGCCTGTGACTAGCGCTTTACCCGCGAGAGAGGACGCCGTGGTAGGCGTCGCTGGCACCCAATCAATCAATTCGGGAATTGGAGCCGGATCTAAAAATAATTTTAAATGTGACACAAGAACGTTTTTCCTTTTAACATATCGTAATGGCAATCTCTAAATAGACTGAAGATACTCGTAACATCAATAAGCATTATGTGAGAAGGTCGTGAAAAATGCGTAGCGTAATATTCATAATCGAAAGTTATTAAAAGTATCTCTTGATGATAGATTTGATGCAACTTAATTACACATCATTGTATTTAAAACTTTATATTTGAACTAACCACTTAATAGCAAACCGTGCAAATGCGAAAATGAAACAAAAATCAGCAACCTCTCCAAAGTAAGCAGATTACAGACTATTGTTACTAATTCTAGTAGGGATTGAAAGATATTACTTTCGACCACTTGGACCGGTTCAGGAGGCTGTTGATAGACATGGTGGTTGGTTATGTAAGTAACTTGAGGGTTGCTTGCACCTGGCGGCGGCGGGTACGGCATCATCACGGGGGCGGGCACGTACGCGAACGCTCCCGGGGGATAGCCCTGGTAGGGCGGCGGGCCGTAAGGGGGAGGGTCTGGAATTAAATCCGAGAAAAACGGACACAATATTAGTAGATTTATACGAATTAACTCTTAGAATAGCATCTAAATCAAACAAAACTTGGTTTCTCTGAAAATCTTTAATAATTTTCTATTTAAGCATAATACTGATCCCTTTATAGTGCCACTTATGGATGCAGGTCATTTAAATTCATAGTGAGAAGGCTTTAGACTGCAGTTTGCAATGCTGGCCAAGTGTGGATTGGCAGACGCCAAAAAAACATACTATCAGTAAAAGTCTACTTACATGACATATTTAATGTATTCCTTTCGTAGATCAACACAAAACAGTCAACACGTATGTGACTTTAGGGCACCGGCTTGTTTATCTATATGTTATGCGCAATATCGGAGTCAAGTTTTATATCAACTTCGATATATTTTGTGATTAGATAAGCGGAATACCTGTACAAGTGTCTGCGAGAATGCATTATACTTTTAAAATATATACAGCTTAAGTTTTAGAACCAATTAACTGTGACGAATATTATTGATATTACTATTATAGCGTGCATTGAAATACTTATATGCCATACAATCTTAGAAATAGATATTTTAGTACCTTACAATAATCTAATTAGTATTTGTTTTATTTCAGGCTGAATGAAATGACGTGGACCGCAAACCACACCCTTCAAGCCGAAACACTTGCTTGGTTTTAAAAACAATTGCTCCACAGTAAAAAAAAAACAAAATTGTGTAACGTCCCTGGGAGCCATACACACGTTCTACCTCTTCTCTAATACAAGAAATATCTATTAATATGTATTTAATATGACATTACAGAATATCTTCTTGTGGTTTATAAACTTTCGGAATGTTGCACAAAAAGAAATTAATCTAGTTTTTTATTGCATTGCTTTGGATCTAAAAGAAAAATAAAAAGAAGAAATTGCGCCAGAACGAAAATGAAATCATCAATGAAATCATCCAATACATATACGCGTAACCAAAATATGCATCCATAACTCTAACTACATTATAATTATGTATGAAATTTCAATCAACTTAAAATAACTGTAACAAAAGTTATAATAAATATTACCGTAGCGTTATTTGATTACTTAAATGGATAACGCCAAGTTTAAAAATGAATTAACGATAGTTCACTCGAAACTCGGTAATTAATTAGTTACACCCTTATCGTGTTGGCTACATCAAATATTTGAATACTTTTTAATTAAACTACAGTAGCAATATTCGGGTGAGTTCAGTTTCTATCCAACTGTGTACAATGTTATATCAATACCTGCGACCGTTTAAATGGCTGTGCACCATATTTGGACTCCATTATCCTTTTCCTGTTTCAACTGGTAGAACGTATCCACTATTTCTAAACTTATGGTCTGTAATAGTTAGCATATCATTCATAACCACCTATTTTTATCCGAACAATGTTTGGTCCGGTATCAAAGTCAAAACGCATTTGGATGAGATATCCAGCGCCAACAATCTAATAGTTAATGTTATTATTATATTCTTAAACGTATGTAAGGCTAATGAAACGTGCATTCAGATATACTCTACTTTTAACAATACATTACATGCCCTTCAAATTCATAACAATAATCAAAAGCTGTTTGCATTAAAATTGTATATATGGATGTCTCTACCGTTCATTGTATTCATTACATTGATAGCCTTGGAATTTGTCTACGCCAGTCCGCCATATACTCTTATAGTAAAAATGTCCATGGTTCTTTCTATTTTGCATTTAGTTATACATTTAATTTTAATGTTGGCAATATTAAAAGTACTGAATTGGAGATTTTTGGAAAATTTCAAGCTATTCAATAATTATCTATTACAAGAAATGCCAAAAAACAAGAGCATTTTCTTTTACTTTATTAGTCCATTGATTAGTTTTTTTGACGTTGAATCTCAAAAAAACCGCGTTGATCTAAAGTTGCTCTGTAGAATTTACAACGACTTGAGCGTCTGCTTAAATCTGTTGCAAAGAAATCATGGAATACAGGTATGTATTGAATAGGTACCTATATACTTTCATAGCAATATTTTGAAGAAACTTAGTCTAGTATAAAATAGTTATCCAGTAATAGATACTTTCATAAGATCATCATTAATAAAATAATTGTACTTGTTTTTATTTGAAACTTCTAAGTTTTATTATGGAATAGATTAATATGATAAAACATCTTTTTTTATAATTTCAGATGCTTCTGTCCGTTTGGCTGATGTTTTCCAATGCAGTTACTGGTATAACCCTTATCACAAAAGAACGGGTAACTTTTTTATTAATTATATGAAAATTTTTACTTTATCACTTATTTATAATAACATTTAAATTAGACCATTTAACAGCGTATTAAACTACGATTGTTTGCACGATTATCACTTTGCTCACGTCTCCCACCGGGTATAGATAAAAGAAGGAATTTCCTATATTGCCCCTAAGTGTGAAATCTTTGAAACGTTTACCGCCACGTCTCTCTATATATCGAGATACAGGTTAATCTTTCTCTCGGTTGTTTTAAACCCGCCATTAATTACTTATGGATGATGAAATTTAAAGCAGTGTCCTTAAAACTAAGTGAGTACTAACGGATAACGGCCAAGTAATTACGTTTATTTATTGATATTTAGGCGAATATGGCGTGGGTCGTTATCGTGAGGAGCACGCTGCCTTTCCTTTGGTATTTCGTGGGGTGCTACGTCGACAATCAACTTCGACAGGAAGTGACCCGGACTGAATCACTCATCATAAAGTATTTAATCGACTTTCGATGTGGTACGTGCTTTCATCTGTTACTTTACCAATTCAATCAAATAATGAAGCTGCTTAAAAATGCAATGTTATTCTTTGCATACAAAGAACCTATTTAAGCACTAAAATCGACTAATGAGTAACTTCTAGGATGTACTTAGCACTTATTTTAACTAAAAATTTATTCTCTGTCTGCGTTACGCATAACGATCACAACTTTCGTAAATTATTGAAATAAGACATCTACAAGCTAGCTTGATAGAAGATAAAAACACCCTAAACACATTACATAAAAAGGAAGTATTCTGAAACAGAAGGGAATGGAAAAACCGTGGCTTTGTTGAAGTAATTTATTATTTCACTCACTATTACACTTTTATAACTTCACACAGTATACACAGTGATTATTCGACAATTAGTTGGGCAGAGTTTCTGCTTATCTTATGATCGCGGACTGGAATCCATTAAAATGAGCTCCCCGGTCTATTTATAGTATTAACCCCTCTCTGATAAGTTCATACGATCATACGATCATCAGTTATGACGTCACAATTAACATTTAAACAACCAATAAAAGGGTAGTTACTTATTTAACAGTAATCAGAAAATAACTAAATGAATAATTAACAATTAAATAATATTTAATAAACAAAAATAATAAATAAATAAATAAGCCTTGTCTCTGTGTCGGTCAGGCGGGAAGCGTGATACTTCCTGTCATGACTATAATAAATGATCATTAATCAACATTAAAGTATTAAAAGTAATTCCACAATTAACACCAGTTAGTAAATAATGAATTAATGGCGTATCGGACACGCAGGAAGCATCATACTTCCTGTGGTGGCTCATCCACCAGGAGCGGCATGCTCCTCAGTGGACGTGGCTTATCCACCAGGAGCGGCATGCTCCTCAGTGGACGTGGCT
>DWQT01001152.1:0-17937 GCA_018244895.1 Myscelus amystis hages
AAAATGACTCCCATACAGCCATAAAGGTAAACCCGCCTTTGCTTCTTCGTAATAACTCGGCGCACTTACGTTATAGCAGGAACACACAATCCTTGGCCGAAAAGAATGTTACGGAGTTTCCCACGACAGGCTCAGGTGTGTTATTCAAGTAATAGCTACAAGCCTTCCAAGCCGGTGCTTTTTGTCGACTTGTTTGATACAGAACAGGTAAGTTACAAGCGATAATCCAATTTCCAGCCTACAAAATATATATAACTATTTCTTTAAAACCTACTATAACTGTGAAACAGTTGACAGATAGACATTATATTTCCCGCCATTTCCTCCATTACTTTGGCCAAAATCCGTCAGTTTATTAGTTGTTTAATCTACGATCGAAATAAAAATTCAAATTATTTTCAATGTTGGAATATATGTACTGTGTAACACATATTCTAATAGATTACCAAGTCATTTAACCATGTTTTTCAAAACTGACGTAAGTAACCCAAAGTTGTAACAGTTTTAAAGACAGAAGGAAGATGAAATTCATATTCCCCATCTCTTTATTCATACTCCTTTTAGCAAATAGTCCCTTTATCTTTTATTTTAAAAGATAGTAGTAGTAAGCTACCGCTACTCTGCGAGGTTCAGACAAGTTGTTTGAACAACGATTACCATTTCCTGCAAAACGTTACACTCTCGGAATTGATGTTACATTACAAGTCCTTCTCTGTGTCTACTGCTATTCAATGAGTGCTAAAACAGCCATTGGATTACCTCTTTGTATTATTTACGTCAGCTATTATACACTAGATAATATATATGCATAAAATTTGCTGGCTATTTTTATCTTTATTTTTATTTACAATTATTTATTTCATCACCTTTACCAGTACCAGCACCTTAACCAATATCACCAGCACCTTATACTTGTATACTTAATAATTAATTATTATATTCTCTTTATTTAAGCATTACTAAGCTAAAAACAGCTGTAATGTTTATTCAGGTTATTTTTTAGTTAAAATAAATTTTACCTTTTCCAGATTTACATAACACTTCGTTTAATATTATCAAGGCGCGGTAACAAAAGGTATCGCAGTGCTAGGCTACATCGTAACATCTACGTGCGTGCCTACGCCATATCGGAGTAACGAGTCGGACAAAGCGGCCGGCCCGGTCGCTATTTAATTGCTAAACAATAATCCAGTCGCATCGCCGCACTACAGTTATCTGCAGTTCTGGGCGAAGGTGCGCGAGCTCGAGCGACGTGATTCTCTCCGCCCTAAAGAACACCTACCATAGAGATAGGTAAAGGGAGTTTCATTTAAGTAATTTAATCGGCACTTACAGCTACATTTCAAAGTTTTGTATTAAAATTAAGTTAAAGCTCTTGACGTTTGTTTACAGATAGAATACATACAATTTTTTTTTGTTCTTATCTGTGGATTTATGAAAATCGATTTCAAAAATAACGTAACATTATTATTAGTTTCTGGATGCTAGTAAAGGCATGTACCACGCAGAACATAAGCACAAATTGTCTTAAACCATGTTGTAGTATTTGAATATATTAGTTATAGTTTCGTTTGTCTATGGTATTGTTTGTCTGTGGCAGCGTCTTATTCATGCGACATAGCGCAGCGCACGTCCCGACACACGCCGATGCAATCTGGTCGCTTTACGAGCTCCTCGCCGCCGCCTTATATTTCAGCCTATGCGCTTTGATTATAACATAAAACAACCACAGAATGCATATATCTGATTTCCATAATGTAATCTCAGCTCTCTTACTGCATAAACTTGTATGCGTTGGTAGCTTTGCTTTCGCATCGTTCGAACAGTTGACAAGCTTATATATTAAAAATTATTCTCTATGATATTTTTTATTTTTCTTTTGATTGTATTAGTGATAACATAACATCCCATATTAAAGCGTGTTATTAATTTTGGATATAAATGCCGTTCACTTTTTATCGGTATTGATACTGGTATTGAATAATATATTGCATTACGTTGTACTTACGTTGTATGCGATGTAATTTAAAAACACGGTCACGTCAGGTCAAATTTACATAAACTGTGCTCGTGATGCAGTGTCAGATGCGGAGTACAATAAGTTGCCGCTCGGCTCCGGCGCAGTCCAGGCACGTCGCCCGCGAGCTCATCCATGCCGTACGCCGCCTATCATACACCGCACTTGCTCGACACGCGATTGCTGATTAAACGTACTTTTTGAATCGAGTCACGTAGATTACAAAACTTTAAAAACAATCATTAGTTCTAAATTTGGAATCTTTGCAGACCCTCTGTATCCTTTACGTGATATAAATTGTAAGAGAAAAACAACAGCTTCGCGTCAAGCGAGACCTGCAGAAACATGTTACCTGCGCTTCGCTTCGCTCTCGGGCACATTGAGAGGACACCGTTTTGTCCGCTCACTAATGACGGACCCAAAATTTCGTAGGCATAGACAGAGACGCACTCGGCCCATTACCGAGATGGAAAGAACGAGGAATATAAATCCATTCTAAGCCAAGGGTCGCGTCCGATGCGTTCGGTAGCCGAAACAAGTTATTTAAATGTGGTCGCCGATCGAAGGATGCTACGCCTACGGGTGCGTCGGCGCGACTCCGAATTGGCGTTTAATCCACAAATTTTAGTTTCAGTAAAGCGTCAACTGTGTAGTCACGTCTCAGGAGGGTGAAGTGAAATTAAATGCCAGCGCACATCAAACTAATATTGCGTACAACGGTGTTAAAATATGCACGTGGCCAATAAAGTAATCATCGGGACGGTCTGGCCAATTACCGGGCTGCCGACTCATTCGTTGCAGATCGAATTTTAAAGTTTAATTGATGGCACGCCGCGCGCCATAACTTGCACAGCCGCCAGCCCGGGCGCACCGCTGGTGGCTCGTAGCATTTATGCAAAATATATGCTAATTCAATTTGCGCTCGCCGAGATACGTACTAACTCTCCGGGCTCTTGTTGTAATCATTTCATTTCATAACCAAACTCGGTGATACCAGATACTTAGAGATAGTCGGCATTATTCGCAAGAGAATTTATTGCACTGCATATCTTTGAAAATGAAATAGGTAGCTTAATCGAGCCATTGTATTTGGCGTGGTCTTCAGAGTTGCTTATGTACAATTCGATACTATAATAGTTATGTTATGTTATATCAATCCGCTTCAGAACAGCGTGGTCCACGGTGAAGTAGTCTTTGCATCTTCGGTATGGAAATGATTGGCCATCAGTACCGTAATTTAAAAATTGATCACTTGCAATTCAGTGTTCTCTGCCTTACGTGCATATTAGCGACCGTCAAATACGGTACAATACTTGATAATAAATCGTGAAGGATGCCATGATGACGTTTCCAGATTGTCTTAGTAGTAACTTGGCATAACGCCGGCCGAATCTAGACCAACTGTGGTTATATATTTCTAGCGCCGGAGGGACTAGCGAGGTGGCCGTGATTCCTGATATACGAGTATATCACTATGAACTTGCGTAACGAAAGCTTCCCACTTAACCATAATACAAGTTGAAAAGTATCCGCGGGTAGTTGTACAACTGTAAAGGATTCACTGAAAATAGAATACAAAATCAGGAGTTTACTATTCGAATGATTTTGCACAAATTAGCATACTTCAAAAAGGAAACAAGATATTCATTGATGCTTTAGGTGCTATGTTTATCTCGTTATAATTTTTGTTGGCACAAACCATATATTATTTATGTATGCATGTATTTATAGCTGAACACTCTAAACTATTTATTCACGACAAAAACTTTCCGTAAATAACATAGACCTTCGATAGAATAAATAAAAAGCATATGAATACTACAATTCTCGGAACAGCCGGCGTTATATTATGCATTAAACGATATAAAATTGTGCACAGTTTACCCATAACGACCGATCGATATTATTAAACGCGGTCGACTTCGGTATCAGAGGTGAAAAATAAGAGCGAAGAGGGCATTTTCGAAAATCGATTAAGGCAGACATGATTAAGGAACGCGTTTTTGTCCGCGTCGACCCTGGGCGCGACAACGCAACGCTTTAAGTTAAAATGTTAGCTTACGAAGCAATAAAGAAATCGGACGCTGAATAATTACATTAGCTCGGCCTCTTCTTACAATGCCGTAATTACTCCCATTGGGATGCACTGCGTACTTATATGTTATAAGTATAACGGTATATTTTTTCAATTCGCAATTTTCCTTAGAATAAGGATGATGTCGGGATAATTATGATGTGAAATTGATGAAGTATGATGTATCCTCGAGGTATGAGTAGTAAGCACGCAAATTAGTTCCAGTTTAAGGGTTTTTACAACTTAAAGGGAGAGGGTATTTGTGCGAAAAATGTGTCCATGCAATTTTGGTGGATTAACCATATAAACGTAATGAGGTCATGATGTTTTCACGAGTAATCGGGCTCCATATTAGCGTGTACGCGTTATGCGGCAGAAGAGCTTAAGACAATCAGCCAACAGGAAATCGGTATGATTTAAACAAAAGTTATATACCATTTATTATCAATATGTTACTTTATAATACCCAAAAACCATTTCTGTAATTTGTCTATCTAGGTCACAAGACGGCGCCAGGTAATTCGTTATCTTAGAGAAGTTAAAATGCTGTAAGAATTCATTTGCCATTCCAATTCTCTTCAACGAGAGAAATCGTATTTTAATTGAATATTTGCATTTCGTAGCGCTTAATCATAATGACTTAATTGAAAGAGTCAACAAACATTGCTAACGATCAGTCGGATATAAATTCATACGCGTCGGTTTGCACGCGACACGCCCACAGATGCGATTTAATTACAAAATCAATAATCGAAATGCGAGGCGGTTAATTGATTGTCGAGCGATACGACGCCGCTATCGCAACGCGTGCATCGCGACTTTCAATTTAAATAATTATGGCAAACATGTAAACGCGAATCTGAGCTGTGAAAGGGCAACAGTGCGTGCGATCCGTGTTACCTTACCAATACCAGACAATCGTGATCGTAACGTATACGTAAATAACAAAAGTCTTTTCGCAAATCTTTCATTATTACACTGCCGGGGCGCGTTTGCTTGTAAGTTTGTAAATTTTTCCAGCAATTAGATAACATGACTAGGTTAATTGATGAAAATTCTCTAATGCGAAGTGTTCTAATTTAGTGCTCAATTTATAGTGTAAATATGATTCGATTTAGTCCTATACATATAGACATTCTTAAATACCTTTACAGTAACAGTATGAACTATGAATGTATCGTGGAAACCCGAGGTAGTAAACGTAGCACGACATGCGTAAAAAGAGTTTATTTTAAAAGAGTTTAATCTTGTCAATTGTAACTAATACTGTTAAATATGTACATATGTACATATTTTACAAGCGAGGTCCTTACTGCGTAGGTACTTAAGAAAATCCTTTTTATTTCGTGAAAGCTAACTGTACCGAGGCTATTATATTGCAGTTGTCGTTACACAAAAAGTCCTGCGCGGGCCCGCGGTGGACGCTGTCATTAAAATCACATCAACATCCGATAAATTATTTTATTAAATGTCGATTCACACCTTTGCCCCTGGCGGAGCGTGTCTAATCGACCAAGACCTTGCAGTTGGACATGTTTTATGACTTTGGTCGGATTGTTGTGGTATTGTTCGGATTTCAACGATAAAAACGATGCCAGTTGAAAAAAACGAAACTCGTGCCGCAACCCGCGTCTTTTTTTATTTTATTTTCTTGTAACTAAATGACAATATAATGTACGATTGTTTTATGTATTTACCTGCACTATTTTATTATTGTACAGTTAGATTTAAACAGCATACATTACATTTATAATAGGTATGTCATGTAGATATTAAAATATAAAACATTCAGTGTTTTTGTCTGCATGACAATGAACGAGTGATTCGAACCACGTAATATTCTGAAGCCCGAGCTCTAGCTTCGTGTGTCATTAGAATCAACAAAATGCTCATAATAAGTCCCGAGTCGTTAAAATTGGATCCTCTTAATTATATCTGTAATTAAAGTAATGAACGTCAGAAGCTCATTCGTTCGTGAATTACATTCACATGAGAATTAATCATACAATGGACTGACCGTCCGCAGAAAAAAAATAATCAAAGTTTAAATTGATGAAGCTCTATTACACGGTGGTTATAAGCGTATTAATATCAAATTTACCTTTTGATTTAACATTGAGGATTTCTTCGCGAAGCGTAGAAAGGCAGTTGTAGGAGTGAATATTAGGCCGTTGCTGCATTAGGCGGTTAACTTTAACTATCAATTATAATAAAAGCTACTCTTTTTCGATAGTTTGCACGAAACAAACCATTTGATTTAATTTAAGCCCAATCAAAAGGACTGCCGTTGCCGAAAATTATTCGTTTATTGGG
This sequence comes from Myscelus amystis hages, assembly GCA_018244895.1. Taxonomy (NCBI): domain Eukaryota; kingdom Metazoa; phylum Arthropoda; class Insecta; order Lepidoptera; family Hesperiidae; genus Myscelus; species Myscelus amystis. The sequence continues at coordinate 6,405 of DWQT01001152.1, forward strand.
AAAGAAATTTAAATTTATTTGCAATTTAATTTTACTCAAATATGTACCTATTCCTTATTTTCAATATTACACATTTTGTTCTCTCTTGTATGTCATTAATATTACAATATTATAATTATATCTTCATGCTACTTTTTGCGAAAATCGTCCAGGAAACTTGTGTATTCGATATTCAATAAAAATTTGGTGATTTCTGTTCATCGTAATGTCGTAGTAAGCTGAAAAGGTTTTAAGAGGGGTTTCATCTAAAAGTCAGCGGTCAAACGCTCGGTGCAATCACGTTGTTGTCCATTTAAGAACATTATGGTTATAAATGACATTGATGGCAATTGGATGGCAACCATATATAACCAAACTCCATTTAAATATTTAAAAGCAGTAATTACTCGCGCTTGATTTTATGATCACTAATTCCACTCAACGTACTGTTATTAGCCAGTTTACAGTGGGGGCATAATATATCTAATTATTTTAATTTTATATGCGTACTAATTTCTATCAATTAAATATTGAATAATTTAAAAGAATTACAACTCTGAATATGATTTTATTATGACCATTATGGTTTATAATATATAATAATAACAATTATAGAAATTTACTTAATTTCCATCTTTATTAAATATCTTGGAAATATTTTTTAATAGATATGTATAAGAACGGTGGTAATACAAGGAATTGTTACATGTTATGTAATTTACTTGTTCTTACATTTGATAAATTGTCATCAGTTCAATATTACTATTTCGTATAGACACGACTCTGATTATAAACGTAATGATATAACTTAGATATAAACATTTGTATTAAATCGACCGAAAAGCACTGTCGGTTGTGTGTCTACATAGCTCTCCATTTGCTGCATAGTTGAATCTACACAATTTACAACAGAATCTAGTAATCTAGCAATCTGTCCCAATGGTTTCAGCTCAAACTTAATGAATCTATAAGCAAAATAATCTAGTATTAAACATGAATGTGGAATGCTATACCAAAAAGCTATTATCACCCACAAAACTACAATTGCCATTCTGAAAGAATTCAGGTTTTCCAGACTTGAAACGTTTTCGAAGCGACATTTACATATCAGGTTCTCTGACTCAAATATAATACTGTAAAGAATGCTCTCTGCAGCGGTGTTACTGACGTACCATTCAAGTAACAAAAAAGGAAGTGTAGAAACAGAGGGGCGATAAAAAGCACGCTCGCGTGGTCGAGTAGCGCCTAGTTCGGTAATCCGACGTAACCACAAAGACACATTGAGTTGTCAACGTAAATCTCTCCCCGACACCAACTGCGGTGGTCCGCGCGTTGCTCTCAAGTATTCGGTTGAGGGATTCGATTTTACAGCGGATAAAATAAAATATATTCAGCTTTTGCGACGCTACCACGGCACTAAACCAGACACACAGTCTACAATCCACATATGTAGCGCTTATTTTATTAAAGCGTTTTTCTTTGGAGAACAGGGATATTTTGTGCAAAAAATAGCCTATGTCATTCTACAGACCGTCAACTGTTTCTACACCGAAAATCACTTTGAGGCGTTGCTCCGTTTCAAAGTTAAAGTAGGACAGGATAGTTTCAGTTTGGAAATGACCATGAAAACGGTGGCGAATCGTGGTACAACTAAATCGATGCAGCTCCTTGACTTAAACGAAAACAAATCACTAAAACAAAATGAGATATTAAATTCAGTCACGAGCACAATTGTCGATGAAAATATTCAATAACTTATTTAAATTAATTGCATCTTTGTAATAAACAGAAACATACCCGATTGGAATTTATAACACAGCAACACAAATTTCGTGAATGCCACTATTACTATTTGACTATTAATTGTTTTGATTAAGATTAAAAAATAAAAATATCGGTTGCCGATTGCTTTTTTAGTCTTAACGGTTAAGTAATACTTGATCATCACGAGTACGATTAAAGCGATGATAATTTATAACGTAGGTACGAGTAACATATTATTTCCGAGGGGAGATTGCTTTGCCGATCAGTGCACGGTTTAAGCGGCTATAAACGCGAATTTAGGGGCATTAAGTGATTTTAACTCTTGGATTACGTGACACAACATTATTATTTTAATGAAACTTCAGTACTTCATACCTGCAGTTTTGTCTCATTTGGGTTAGCGTCATTCACGTTATGTCTGCATTCGTGTGGCATGAAAGCGCTTCATAATGGAAAAGTGCGAAATCACGGCAAATTATCTGTCAAATTAAAGTTTGGATCCTGTTCGGAAAAAACCTTAATAATTCGATTGTTCTTTGTTGGAAGTATTTAATGTATTGTATTGAGCACATCAATTGAGCAGAGAACAGTATTAATAACTTTTCTGTGTTCATTTACTATAAAAGATTTACGGTCAATCCTCATAGTGGCAACCGTCGTTAAAAATAATACTTATTGCAACTTCTTTCATACCGCCAAAGTGACCACGAGCATCAACTAAATAGCCGAATATCCTAATAGCCCTCATAAATGGCTTAATGTGTAATTTCAGCGCACAATACTTAATCAACGCTGGAGGCGTTTAAAAGAAAAATTAGATGGTAAAGTCAATTGAGATGTTGGTCGGGAGAACACGTGCTAATTACTACAGTAATTACATCTCGAAATTGTGGTATAAAATATAATGAATAGGCTCGCGCTGTTACGGGCGGCTTCGCACAAAGGCTTGGCAGAGGTAACGGAGTCATTTGTTTGTGCCTTAAGGAATTAATAATTATTGATCCGTATCATTATTATTATTATAAAAAAAACTGCCGTAAGCCATGGAGCTGCGTACACGAGTATAATTTCTGAAGAAATATTTAATGGGCGATAAGCCAACGGCTACAGCTCGTTACCACCATTGGCTATTTACAATTGCTTGAAAGTGCTAAAATATGCAGCTTTATCAAGTTATTGAACTTTTCTAAATGAATTAAGCATCGAAACGTACCTAGATTTCAAAAGATTTCAGGAAACACTCCATGAATCTATTCCCATTACGTCCAATATTATAAGAAGCTTTTTATATTCGAATCGTCGGGTTTTTCTCTTATTATTGGTAATCTGTTTGTCGTGTGGTGAGTAAACCTGACTGCTGATCACGGGGTTGTGAATTCAATGCCCACTGAATTATAATTTACAATTCCAAATATTATTATGCAGAGAAATGCTTTAGGTCACGTGCGTGCATTCCGAAACAGATTCGATTTGTCTATTGTCCGGCAACGCTAACGATTCGGTGCGGCGCGGCTGGTACCACCGGGCACAAAACAATAACTTGATCGACGTTTAACTTAAGTTTTTTGTGATGATGGTACTTTAACTCAGCTTGCACGATGCTCATCTGTTTGAATTTTAATGCTGACACGCAGTCTCACTCGCATATAATAAACGGACACAGAGTCTCATGAAAGAGGCTTAACGCTTTTTCCTTACGTGACTTACATTCGGATATGAAGAAAAAGCGTACAGAACCGTACCAGTACCTCGTTTTCGACGGCAATCAATATCTTGGTGTTTAATTTAGCTGTTTACCAAATTCATTTGTGTATTTTATACGTCCATAATACCTGCAACACAAAAAAATCATAGTATGGGGCCGTCATATTACATCAAGCGAGATTCTGGTCAAATGATAGTCTATTTCAAATATTTTCTATGTATACAAGAAACAATACAAAAAGCATTTGCTGGGATTCACAATGTTTTCTTACGAGTACAGTCCGTACAGTCCGTACAGTCGAAGTTATTATTGTCAATAAAAATTCACTAGTTCTAACTAATCGTAATGCTTTACTCTTAACTACAATAAAGTCCAAGGTTAACTCTATAAGAATGTTTTCACACGCGTCAAAACTGCAATTCACCATCCACGTGCAAAAAGTTTTGCGGTTTCTTTTTTGTCACTGCGAAGACGGAATATTACGTTAGTTACAAACAGTTTCTCATCATAGAAAATTAAGAAGAATTCTAAGATATAATAACACTGACAGTACTACGTAACTTACCTACGTATAATCTTTATACTTTAAGTATATTATGACTTGGTATATATTTTTGCAATAAATGCGTATCGGTACTTAATTATGTTAAAATTCAGTGCAGAAACCATAGAAAACAGTTCGATTCGACTCTATCCTTTCATAATATCAATTTTAATTAAAACTTTCGCCAATTTACTTAATCTTTACGTGATAGTTCTTAACTGCACAGTTTGGGTAACCATTGCTTTAGAATAAAACGGATTGTACGAAAAGAAAGGGGTTGAAGTGGTGTTTCAAAATCATTATTTCGTAGAGACGATCTTCAATTATACTTATCTAATATAACTGGATACTGTCAGTCGATTTATTGAGCGATATAGGCAAGATTAATGGTCGATTAATCTAATCCGACATTAGCGACATGGCGACTGCTGGCACGGAGGGTGTAATGCCACGCAATCTATCAGTGGCATCGATTCAATTAGCGGCAGAACAATGGAATTGCCGCCGGAACCGGGCGTCGCTCACCCGTGAATCAGCCAGGTCACACCGCAACTCTTCAACTACCGCTCAACGTTTATATATCGCATGCTTAATGGAACACTGACTCATTAAGAAATAAGTTAAAATTTAGTAACGTACAGATACAGGCTTCTGTTAGCGCCATCTACCGTTTACCGTTTGCATTACGTTGAAATTACGATTTGTTGGCGCCCTAAGGATATATTGTTTTAATTTGATTGAGGCAGACAGCACCGAGTGCCAAATATCTCTTTCTATCCTTGCAAATGTAACGAGCTTCTTCTATATCCATCACTCTCTTCATATTTTCAAAAACTCGACTTTCCCCGGCTGCCAGTATTTGACCTATTTGGTGGAGTTACAAGTCTCGCTGTCCCTCGGCACCTATAGGAGTATCCGTCAGTACTCGACACCTGCACCAATCAATATCTGTTTTGTCATTCTTTCATCATTTATCCCAATAAAATATAATAAGGTAACGTAGGATACATTACATAAAATTATGCTCGCGTAAACTGTATGAGGGTAGATCGATAAAGGCTCCGTTATACCGATACGTTTTGTTTGAAGGTATTAATTACATTACAGTATTTTTAGTAGTTTTTATATTAGGATGTGTGCGATACGAAATAATTATTACTAACATCTTGAGATAACTTCACACAATGCGTACTAATCTCAAATTACGCCCCAGTGCCTCGTGCCTCTTTACACCTTCTCGGAGGCGTCAAAACAAGACTGGAGGAGCGTGGTGGACTTTGTTCCAGACCTCTTGCAATTGCAAGAGACGTGTACCCAGCAGTGGGAAAAAAGGGTTAAAACCAACAGTCAGTTGATACTAATAATCCTATTCGAGTTGCAGTGGCTGTGAATGTTGCCCACGCGTTATCTCTCTCACACGTCTCTTTATACAAGAAGTAAGAAACCCAAGTTTAAAAGAAGTCTCAATACGAATCGAATTACCATAAAATTCTAATTCGGTTCCATTATCGATCTCGCTCGGTGGTTCTCTCGTGACCAGATGTCACAAAGCGAAAATGCCCGACATTATAAAATTAAACTCGCCGTGCACACGAAACGGCTCCCCGAATAACTAATTAACACGAAAACTCATAACGAACCACTTCCCATGCTAATTAAGGCGAATGAAAATATTTGTATGGCACGACATCAACATTTCTCATTTTCAATGTAAGCTAATCGAGTCTTTTGTTTTTTTGGCTACAAAATATAACCGGTTATAGCCAGTTTTAGCGTTGCGCTGCTGAAAGTGATAATTAGATTTTGGAAGGCCGCTGAACCCCGTCGATATTTCAACTGAAGAGATAGCATCGGTTAAATTGGCGGTAGTCATAATACATTTTCGTGGTACGATTTGACGTTTATCTTTAATAAATAAATTACATCTAACTATGAAACGAGCTTTATTGCTTCACTGCCATCTAATAAATAGCTTTATTGGTGTTGCTATATCTCATGGTGATCCTGTGTTAAGGAATTCCCTTTGTCTTTAAGTGTTTGCAACGCCAAGATTATTGCTGACTTTAAAGAGAGTTCATTCATATCCTTTCCTCTCTCCGATTCTACAGATTCGGTTCTACCTAAAAGTCGGTTGGTAGAAATTGCTGTAAACGAGCTCCGTTCTATACTTTGCTATTATTGTTATTCTTCATTCTCCTTCTCTAAGAGCACCTGAAGTTGATACATCTACGATACACTTTAGAGCTATCATAGTTGAAAATATTCCTAGGAGTTATCCCAGAATACGCTACCCTATTAGATTCATACTGCCAAAAACAAAACCCTCAAAATTTGGTTAAGAGGCGCCCTAATTTTGATTTAGAATATTCATAATTACAAGACTCACTGGAAGCCGTTAAATACTCCACTCAATTATAACAATTACTAAAATGGATCCGGCGAGCCGATCTTTAACTTGAGAGTTAATATAATATCAAATTTCCTGACTTACAGGAACGGGACGACATCCGTCTGCGAATTTGGGTGGATTCATTAAGATCTTACCTGATAACATTGGTTATAAAGGTATGTTATGTCAGAGGATATGTTCCATTAGGTATCAGGTACCCACTATTTTGGCTCGATTGCTATCAAATGCGGCACTAAAATGAATTTCGTATAATTGTAAGATAGTTCCTAATATAAGATACAATCGCATATATGTATGTGTATGTAAAGTCTATTTAAGTTTATGGAAACAATATTCTTTGTGTTTATAGGGTAGTAATATTTGTGATCGTTTAAATATCTAAAAGTTGAAGTAACGTGGCGAACCCAGAACCTATTCTGAGAAACAGATCCTCAAAATCTATCAACTTATCATCATCAAAGTCGTCATTTCCAACCATCAGTCTAAGTCCAATGCTGAACGTAGGCCTCTTCTCGTCTGCGTCACGTCAATCACTCCTGGTTCTTCTAAACTAGTGGTTTCCAGTTGTCCTTCATTATTCATCAGACTATCCGGTAATAAGCGACTAGTCTTTTTGCTAACATATGGCCACCCTCTGTTCCCCAACGGTTTAGACGGTACACTATTGTAATATTTTATAATTATGGTGACGTATATTAGGAGTAATAATTAACCTTAACCCTTTTCATTTTGAGAGGACTCCTTTGGCCGGGTCCAACAGTAAAACGTTATGATGTTGATATTTTCTCACTTAATGATCCAAAACATATTTAGAACATTTTAATTATCAATGAAGTTATAACTTTTGGTATTAGTATTGTTACGCTCTTGCATCCTTTAGTTGTAGTGTTGCGAAACAATGAGAAAATAATTTTAACAAAATATACAGTCGTCTCATCTCATTCATAAGCGTTTGACTCTTTACCCCGTTGAGAAATAGATATGACATTGATTTCAACAGAAATTCAATTCCAAACTTCCAAAGAAATCCGAACAATGAAAAATTACTTAGAATTTGTTTAGCACAGTACCTGAACGATAAGTCAATAATGTTCAAAGTTGGGTACGCTATCCGTCACCTCCTTCCATTACTTTATAGCGCAGTAAGTGATCCCTTATACCCCTGACAACTGAAATAATATGAGTTTCTTTTGATGGATTCGGATCGAGTGGTTTCAATCATTGTTCCGGAAATGAAATAGTTCAGTTGAGGGGTATCGTCTGTTTTATGCCTGAATAACGACCGACTCGACTCGTTGTCAAACATGACCCTTTTGTTTGTGGAAATGGCGAGTCGCCCTTTTTTATTGCACCGAAAAAAACATGCAAACGGATCAGAGATATTATAGTCAATATCTAATTTGCAATTTGTGTCATTAATGCTAAGCTTTAATTGGGTTATTTTTTTACTCCGAATAAAAAACTCATTGATGTTGGAGTTTTACTTCCTTATAAATGAGCTCCGATTAGATAACCATTATTCGAACTACCAAAAATACTCAGCCTATTTAAGTTCTGTGTTATTAACGAAATTGATACAATCATGTATGTATTAATTGGCACAATGTTGTTTTAAATTGGTACACTACATTAGAGTTGGGCGGTCGAACACATAATTATATACTTCTTAAACGAAACTGGCTCAGGTTTCCAGAGGTTGTTAAGTTAGATTTAATTCGCATGAGTATGCTATAGCTATGATACCGATTAAACAATTATATATTTCGCAATAGCTTATTCTAAGTATGCATTAGTAATAATGTTGCGAGTTCAGAAAATTAATACTGATCATTGCACAATTTAAGATTAAATTCTTTTGAAAAAAATTGTCTTTGGAAATTATTTCACAGACACCGATAAAATTGCTTCCTATGATACTATTTGTAGCTGTGCTATTCGTTCGAGGGCTAGCCTAAATAATTCCCATACAATCGACCACCCCCTATTTATTTTTATAGGAGTCGATTTAAAAAATATCATCCAGGTTTAAAACTATGTATTACATCGAATTTCAATGACGTGGGTTGAGTGATTTTGTGAGTGAAATGTAGCCGAAATACTTTTCTGTTCATTATTGAGAGATCGGGTGTAGTGACAATAACCGTAACACCGAGTTTGGGCAAAATAATTATATACGAGTTTATAGACCGTAATATAGGTAGCGTGTATGACAGAAGTAATAGCATATTGGAAACGTTATGGTCAAAATCGTAAAGGAGGGTCCGCCCTTCGGTGTTCGTGTGTAGATTTATGACCTTATTGCTCTCAGGTTATAGTGAGCTACGCCGTTTTACTGCAAATCACTTGTGCGTCAATTTTAAGATTGGTTTGCTTATTACATGTTTATGAGACAATACGCAGCAGGTTACCTTACGAGCCAGCCACTTGTGTGGCAAAAAATAAAAGACAAGATATCGCAAATTTAAAAAAGTTTCAGTAAACACGAATTTATTACGTGGCAAAAGAATCTGATAACCATTTCAATTCTCTTGCGAATCCATTACACGAAGAGACGGTGACTCCTGGAATCCGGAATAACCAATCACGCCCGATAAAGGCTTGGAGAGCTCAAAAATGATACTGCAATAGGAATTCGGTCACTTTTTTGTTTTCCAAATTCGTTTGGACGATTGTAAATTTTCCATACACAGATGGATTACAGTACAAAATTGTTTCATGAAGTCGAACATTTTTAAACACAAGTACTTCCAAAGGTATATAACTTTACAATACATAGCTTCGAACTAGTTGTGGATGTGAATTAAAATACAAAAACCATTTTACGAAATGTCATTAGGTCGGTAATAAAGTGCAAAAGTCTTTATTGTTGTCATTGATCGTGGTATACAACAAACATGATTATTCTTAAAGCAAGTGATTTCTTCGATTAGCAATATAGAAGGGAATTCGATAGGGGTGCCAGGCCCGCGTGAGAGCAGCGTAACAATTGGAGTTCCGTTGTTTCCTTTGTTTACGTTGCTGCCAATTTTCTCCGCACACGTACCGATAGACTCCTAAGAATCCCGTGGGAATATTGTATTTAAACAGGAGCCGAATCAAATTAAATCTCAATAATCGAAATCTGGACTCCATACATACAATGGAATTATTTCCTTTCACGATCTGCGAATTGAATATCGGAAGAAATGTATATCGTCACAATTTTAGATAGAACGATTTTTAAACTTTAAATACGATGATAATGTCGAAGTAGTCTTCGTATGTTTTTCTTTTCATTGCTAGGAATAGGCCTTCTTCTAATCAACCAACTGTAACGTTTCCTTATTTTACTACTCTCTTTTTCTGCTGCTCATCCCTTCTATTTCAAGAGTTTTTATCTGTTTTCAAAAATTTTTAATGATAATTAACAATATTTATACTTTCTTCCATGCATCCTTCACAAACATGTACCTATATTATTAAGATTGACATGATTATTCAAAAGAATAATTTTCAATTGCATGGCTTCTTTCATTCGTTTCCACATGTGTATCTATTAACTACATAAGAATTAGATTTAACTGCATAACTTAAATTAAGTGTCTATCCGTTCAATGGTGTTTAAGATTAGCCTTCACCAGTTTGAATTTTCTTACCTTACCCATTTCACGTATTCTTCAATCGATCCTTCTTCCAAGTGAATCGAAATATTGAGGCTTATTTGATGGAGGGTTCAATGGAGGGCCAGGAATAAACAGGCACAATCGGAGTTCGGTTGTTTTCTTTGTTTGCGAAATTTGTTTACTTTGCTGCCAATTTTCCCCGCGCATGGACTGATTTGGCGTTTGGGGCCTTGTTTGAATAGAAAATATATAGAATCATTCGGAAAGATTTAGTAAAGGCCCTTCATGTTTTTGATACGTTGCTTTTTGGTAAACAAGCATTCGGCAAATTGTTTTAATTTTCGAAATAAACTTAGACGAAAGGTGAGTGTTTTTCTTTTGATTATTCCATTGTACATACATAGGATCAGCAGTCTGAACTGAGTTGAAGCAATTTGTTTTCAAATTACTTTAATAATTAATATTCCTATAAACTTAAGAAAAAATTGAGTTGGTATTGCTTTCTCCTAATAAAATTGCATTGACATGACCAACGGTTGTCTCTCTAGGACCTTCAAAGCGTTTACAAAGTGAAAGGTATAATGTAAATTCAAATATATCAAAGGGAGGAAATAGTGAAATAGATTGAAATTGTCACTTCAGGATTCATACGTAAGCTGCAAAATTCTAAAACATTTTTCTGCTCATGGGGAAAAGGGTAACTTTGAGTTGTGATATAGATATTTTAAAACATCTTACAAGTACATGGTACACGCCAGCGGAGTATACGTACGTACGTATATAGAAATAGGACAAGGTTGCGGAAGTGCGGAGATCGAAACTGACCTTATAAAAGCTGACCGAATTTCGAAACGGTACTATCAGCCGATGTTTACCTTTATATCTCTCGAACGTTTATACAGCCTCTATGAAATTTACGAAGTATGTCAGATACTTTGAAAGCATTAGATCTTAAAGTTATCAAATTCGTAGTACAGTTGTTAAGATTTTTTTTAAGTTCCTCATGAGTTCCTCATATATTTATATTCGTGTATCCTTTATTTTATTTATGTACCGGTAATGATAGTTTTCTTTGTCAGTTTTATTCCTTTGTCATATCCTATCCCTTTTGCTCTTGTTTATAAATTATGTCTTTCTACCTACGTTATGTTTTACGTTTATTTTAACCGGGTTAAAGATGCTATTGCAATTATTCTTAAAATTCTAAAGTACTTACCTCCTATATTTTGTAACACGCAAATATTTAACACAACAGGTGTTTACGTTCGCTGTTTTGATGGCTACAGTAACCTTCGTACCAGAAAACCAGACACTTATAAAGAACGCTTAAGCTGTGAACTGATTCACGTTTACTTTATTAATGGTTAAGCCTGCTCTTGTTGTTAAACTGCTTTTTATGTTATTGGATCAGCGAACAGAAGTGTTAGCCATCTGGTGTGCTAATACAGCATAATACATATACACTCGCGTGCAAGTAAATCGACTCAAGCCTCAAGTGCGCATAAAAAGTGATATAACTAAAAAATTAC
>DWQT01001153.1:0-17932 GCA_018244895.1 Myscelus amystis hages
TTTGTCCTAGGTGGGAATCGAACCCACGACCTCCGGTTTCACAGCCAGGGTCTCTAACCGCTCGACCACGAGGCCAGTCAAACGATATGATAAACTTGAGGAAACATTACTCTTCAACCAGAAACGTGAATGAAACTCTTAACAGACGAACAGTGCGGACTTGTGTTCTGATAATATCCAAAATAAATGTGTAATTTTAAAAGGCGAAAAAACAATAGCTTCGGTTAGCACTGCCACTAATCTACAACTTGCGACCCCTGACACGGGGTCAACGCTCGATTTATATTCAATTAGATAAATAATTCAATACAAGCTAGGTGGTCCATTCACGTAAGTGAGTTATCTCTGGCCGACACCGCGAAACACGGCACGCGTTTCATATATAATGGAATTAATTTTAAACAACCATTGTATGAGTACCTACGTATACCTACCAGGTAGGACATACATAGGGATAATGTAACGGTTGCTTATTACGGGAGTCGAAGTTCATATACTCGCACTAGCTCTGATTTTTCCGAATGAAATGCATTTTATTGTAAATAAAAAATTATATATAAAATCAACATTATATGTAGCAGGTAAGCAAAACGTCCTGAAGAAACCAATGACAAAAGAAAAAGTAATACGTTCACTTCAATATTCATTGCTCTCATACGAAAATAAAACAATAATAAGTTAAGCGAAAATTAACGAGGAACATTAAAAGCGATAGATTTATAATAACGCATACCTTTGCAAACAAACGGTTCAAAATACAAAATTAATACTTTCCGCGATTCCAGTATAATTTCCTGAGCGCACCGTAATGACGACCGCTCGGAAAGCTAACGTAATTAAAAACGGCAAGCGTTTAGCCTTATTAAAGTGGCCGAGGGAAAAATAAAAATAATCCCCCCCCCCTCCGCTCTAATTGAAAACGGCTACAATGTAAATGCACCAGAGGAAGCAGAACGTTTTTCAACTTGAGCACATCTCATCGTTCAGAACATTTGCGAGTGAGTGGTTTTTTAAAACGAATTCAAACGACGTCTAGTTGATAACAACTAATCACATATGTTCCCAGGGGAAACTAGTTTACAAAGTAACGCGGAAACTTCGTAACCTGAAGATGAAGACGATAAAGGAAGACGGGTGACCCAGAGATCACAGCACAGCGGAAAACGCTGTATATATGTACAATCTTGAAATTTTACAGTTCTTTATATGGCGTAAGTTGGCACTAAGAAAGAAATTTCGAAAATATCACTTCTAAGTCGGGTAAATCGAATCCACGACCGGCGGGCTACCAGTCAGGGTGTCTATTCTCTAACCACTACACCACTAGGCGAACAGAGCACAATTAATTTGAAGTGGCGTGAGTTCGAAGCAACAATAGGGGTCTATTAAAAGTTCAGTTGTTAAACCCCATCCATCGGATAGCCGCGAAATGACTTATTCCACCGCATCGACAAAAGGCTTACAACTTTTCATACTGAAAACTTCATTCAAAGGAGTCGATTAGCGAGGTCACGGGGGAAGGCGTGACTGTGCATTTTCTTTGAAAGAATCCAACATTTTCACCGATTCCGCACCGTCATCGCACGCACGCGCTTTAATAGCTCGCTCGAACGCGGTAAAGGCCCGGCCACATTAACTGCTGAGTGAAATTAACGATTCCGTGGCCACAATATTATTTCAACGCAACCCGTAAATGCCCTAAGTGCCGACGCACGCGTTATACCGTTTTGACCTTTGCAATAATTGTGTTACAATCGAGTTTGCCCCAAACGACTTCGTTGGAGGAGGTAGAACATACAGTCAATAGTTAGTTAATGTCGCCGCTGTATGTACTGCTGTCGGAACACAATAATGCACTTGTAATAAAGCAGCTGTATTTAACTATTATAAATAGAACATACGCACATGAAGACATAAGGCGCTTTCACTTAGTAATATGATATAATTTATATAGACGCTAGAACTCATCCTATAAGTATGGACGTCGTATCACTGAATTGGTGGCAAAAGTTACTAGCTACTGCTGGCTGATCGGTCTGAATTTCCACAATAATAAAAATACACACGTTACGATATTTGTCAAACGCACTTTTTACAAAAGTTTTTCAATACCAATTTTGCCAAACACTGCGGGATGCGGTCTGCGATAGTAGAACGGTGTAAATTTAGAAGCATACGCTTAAAATACCTGCAAGAATCATCAATACACAGATGAACAGGTGGCGTCACCAGTTTCGTAAATCACTCTTTTACATTTTACTAGCTTCTGGCTGTGGCTTTAAAATGGAATTTTTAAAAACCAATACACGCATTAATTCTTTTTATTAACTCAAATTTCTATATGAAAGCCGGTATAGATATAATCTCTTTCTATTTTAAATAACAATCGAACCTACAAACTGTCTCAGCAATCGGGTTCATTAACCACTGCACCAACGTGCAATACACGCAAACGATACTTTACTTAGGCAACAGTTGCCAGCGCATCCGGAAACACTGTAGCAATACCATTCTCACTACGTATTTAATGTTATTTTTAATTGTTTTATTTAGGATTATTTTTATTATTTGTTTTACTTTATTATATATATATTTTTTTAATTTATTTCTTTGCTTTTATTTATATGCTGTTCGTTTGTAACTATGTGTCACCGGAAATAAATTATTTTACTTTCTTTCTAAACGACGCGAAGATATTCCTTGGAAACGGAACGAAAAGTTAGGATGCAATCGCGCACATGTCGCGGTATGCACGCGCCCTAACCCGCCGCCACTTCGCACGTCCGCCAGCCACGTCGCCGTCAGATTTTTCATGGAGATTGTCCCCGTTCAGAATTGATTGAGGAGGTACCGTCCTCTGACTCCTGTGATGCCCGCGCCGACGGGAATATCGCAGCAAAAACGCGGCGATGCACCGCCGTCGGGCGCTGCGCTTCCGAGCGAGACTATCTTCCAACACAGTCACAAAAACGTGTGAAAACAGCGTACGCAGCGGCATCGTGGAATGATTAATGCTAATGAGCCTACACTACAATAACATCAAGGACGTCTGGATATTTAAACGCCGTCATGCAATAGCTCCGTCTGCTGCACCGGATGCCGTGGGTTCGATTCCCATGCGTGACAAATATTTGTGCGATGAGTTGGTTTTTTTATATGGGTACAATAAAACATATCTATATACTATAGACATATACGTGAGTATGTCTATCAACTGTCTTGTTACCATAACGCGAGTATAGAATAGCCTAATTCGGAGTCAGATTGTCCGAAGTATCATCATCATTATGTGCCTATGTTGTTGTCAAACAGCTAGTCATGCAATCGAAGAAATTGAAACCGATTAAAATATAATTGATGCTTCGACGACTATTGTGTTTGCATCGAACGCGCGGTCACAGAGTTTCTTCGTTACACGCACTCTTCACTCGGCTCATTTCAATTTTAAATTGTCAATGTATTTAAACTGGAACAATTGTTTGATTTCTTTCCCGTACGATTGCATTGATCTTTTATTTTCCACGTGGTTGTTGCGCAATGAAATGCAGAGAATAGATCTGAATTGAACATTAGGTTGATTTAAATTACTAATAGTCCTATTCCTACAGTCCTATTCGAAAACCGGTTGTATAGAAGATAGGCAACGGCTTCCACCTCGTTCTTCGGAGGGCACGCTAAGCCATCGTTTCCGGTACGTAATAGTAATAGTAATAATCGTTAAACCTTGTCGGAGGCCTCAAGGTCATTAGCACGTATTGTCACAAATCAATATTAGAGGAGTGTAGTGGAATATGTTGTAGGCCGTAGCAGGAAAACCCCGTTCTGAAGTGGTAGGTACATAAAGAAGGTTCTAGTCATTTTAACGCAGGAATGAATCAATACGTTAAAAGGATACAAGCGATAAAATATATCCAAGTCACTATTCGAAAGGCTAATTTGTAAGCACCGGGCGAACCGCGACCCAACCGTTTGTGAGTTCAACCTTATGCACACGTGCCTTTGTTCAAATTGCTTTCCGGCATTCCGCTGTTAGGGAAATTACGTACTTATTGCTTTTTATGTACGAAAATAGCACCAACAACATAATACCGCGCAACCACTATAACACATCGAACGGAAGGTGCTTGTTAAAAAAAGGTAACGTAACCTTTCTTCTCATATTAATATTTATCGTTCCACGTGCCGCCCTCCAACAATTAAGTGATAACGAACGAAAAATCCTCAATTAATTGAGATTGATGTTAACGGGCACGAATTTAATTAAAATGAACATTCAACATCGTCCACACATCGTATCGTAAACAATGCTTTTATAACTACACAGTTCATATTTGCACTCGTTGTGCATAAAAGATAAAACAGGAAAAAGATAGAATACTTCACCGACCTTCAGATCCAGATCCATGACCAGATGTTTCCCGAATGACGTACCGCCGGTTTTCTGTATGTGCAGAAAGACCATGACGTCATGCGCGTTCAGATCGAAACGAAAGTCATCGTGCAGCACCTCGTCGTACGAGAGGCCCGGCTGCGCCATCGCGTCCGGCAGAGGGCGCCCGAGCGCCTCCGCGTAGCTCAGCGACAGGGAATCTGACACGCGCTCCCGGGGGGACACGGCGCACACCTGAAAGCAGATTCAAACTTGTACTGTTCGATCTTTATCGCACAACGGATTTTGATGCGTTTTTTTAAAATAGATAGAGTGATTCAAGGCGATGGTTTGTATAAATAGTTACACCCATTATTAAATATAGTAATACAGCAATGATTTAATGCGCGCAAAGCCGCGGGCAAAAGCTAGTACCTATAGTATAAAACAAAGTCGCTTTTTCTTCCTGTCCCTATGTAATGCGTAGATCTTTCCAACTACGCAACGGATTTTGATGCGGGTTTTTTTAACGATAGAGGGATTCGAAAGGAAGGTTTGTATGTATAATAACACCCATTATATAGTAGAGGAATACTGTCATTTGTGAGATACTGTCATACGCGCGCGAAGCCGCTGGTAAAAGCTAGTATTCAATAAACCATAAAGGATACACCGGTCAGACTCAGCAGCTTATGGTATTCTGCATTAGATTTCGATGATTGATCTAATTGAATGATTTCGTTGAAAACTTGTTGGGAATTTGGTGTGTAATTAAAGAACTTCAGTTCTGCGAGAGGTGTTACAGGTTCGACTCCCACGCAAGTCAAATCAGTCAACAATGAGGTTTATCAGTGTCTGTTAGTGCCCAACAGTGTAACAATGAGAAAGGATAAAAACTTATAGTACTACGATACTTCAGGACATATAAGACGGAAATACGAAACACATCCGACAAGATACAACGACGGGTGTGTTACGATAACAACCGGGAACGAACGGTTAACACGCCCCCCGGAGCTAGGGGGCGCTCGTGGAAGCCTGCCAGTAACGGCAACACATAAAAGTGAACACTTTAAGCAATAGAGACCGCAACTGAACTTCACATATCCTACAGTGTGCCGTTTGTATTTCCTACAAACATAACAAGGCACATTCAAAAATCTAATCACATTGCGGAGGCAACAAGAGACAAAAGACATTTAATTGCACAAATACAAATGTACCCAACATTGAAAGATCTTACAGAATGTTTTTTTTTGCCTAAACCTAGCAAACAGACAGACGGGCCACCTGGATGGTAAGTGGTCACCGTCGCCTATGGACATGTGCAATACCAGAGGAGTTACGCATGGGTTGCCGGCTTTTGGAGGAGAGCTCTTTTCACGCCTTTCTTGAAGAGCCCCATGTCATAGCGCTCCGGGAAAGCGTCGGAATTCAATCAAGAGTTCAATCCATATTTTGCCTTTTACGGGGTACGAATTTAAAAATTAAGAATATAATGATTGTAACAACAAATAAACCAAACAAACAAAACAAAACAACAAAACAGACGAAGCACCGTTTCTAAGCGAAACACGTGTCGATATTGGCAGGTATGTAGTTGTATTATCTTTAGTGTATGAATGTGTCATTCCGAAAGGGATGGCGGTCCATGCTGCATGAGACTACACACCATCACCACCATAATCAAAAATAACTTTAACCTAATTTGACATCACCGATTTCGGCACAGCAACGCCCGGTCCAATTAACATTCAAAAACTCTCGACGATGTGTGTATAATATTCATTTTAAAACTGATTTTCTGCGTTTTCAAAACCGTGCTTCCATCTCAAAGAAATAGTGTCAGTGTGACGGCTATCTCGCGAGGCTTAGTACCCGGGCATAAAGGTTGTATTAAAGACGTGTCACCAGGTCGCACGACCTACTTCGTACGTCTGCAGAGGTTTGAAGAAACATGCGGGTGACTCGCGACACACAATTTATGCAAACATAACGTTATCAAAGACGATAAAGTATGCACAGTTTTAATGAATCATAATATCACGTTTATTTTAAGCAAAACTAATCTGTTCTGAAGCATTTTGTAACGATTCTTTTGATACTATCAATCAGTAAAAGTGTAAGCACCAATTAAAGGAACATTAATAAAAAAAAAACATTACGAAATTAGATATTGAGACGTTAATCGTAAATTGTAAACCGTCATCTAAAGTACACGGTTAAAACAGACAGCTCGTACAAGTAAAACAATAAACAAACGGGGGTGGCTTAAAAGACAGACTTATTCATTACGAGGTAAGCAATCAACCGGAATTCGTAACAAAGCCGCGAACAAAACAATTACATTTAAAATAGAAAACGACTCAAAGTTAATGCTCGAAACGAATGTCACCAACCGAAACACCATTCCACACCGATGGGTTTAAGCTTTTATCTAAATTAAAAGGATGTAAAGGAATCCGAGGAAGATTTTCGTTTGAGTGACTGCAAAATAACTTTGGGATTGATTAATTTTCGAACAGTGATTGGGGGCTTGATCTTCGTTACTTCTGTATTCGAGACGTTGAATGTAATCCGGCAATGAAATCATTTCGGAGTTAAATATCAAAGAGCGATTAGAGGAATCACGAGATTATTACCTGTTACAGATGTGGAAGCACAATCACGTATGTACTAGACACGCAATGAACACTTGCCAGATCTCTTTAATCGTTGTTAATGACGTGAGTTAATGATAGGTTGATGGTAAGAACATGTGACGGATAGGTAGAACAAATAGAGGTTAAACTTTAAATAGCAAGTCGAAGCTACTTAGCGTACACGATAGCAGGTAACCTATTCAACGACCACTGTAAGTGAACACTATCTATGGATTGAGAACTGAGAGCTTTAGGTAATGGACGTTAATGGACAACCGTTGTAACTGAATTGTTCATGTATAAACTGGACAGCATTTGACATAAAAGTCACAGAAGCATAAGTTTTATTTGTGCAGTATTTCAAGGTACGCAAACCCGTTATATAGAAAAGCAATTCTCAATTCAAATCCAGAAAACTAGTTTCCACCAGTTAATCATACGTTTAAAATAGCCCATATTGAATAAATCACCGCGAAATCTCTCTCATGCAAATGCATTCGCTCAATAAATCACGGGATCATCTAGCTAGCTTTTACCATCTAATGGCCGCTGCAGTACGGTGCATATTGAAAACACTTTTAAAACTTCTATTAATTTTATGTGTCGCAAATATTGATCGCGCGGGTTTAGCGAAAGCGATTCGTTAGCTAGAATAAAATATAGTTAACTGCCGTTTTGTGGTGTTATAGGCTTTTGAGGCTTTAAGACCCACATCGGTCTACGTCGAAAGGACCATTTACATGAAATATAGCTTTCATCCAAACAAACTGGATTTGAATCTCCAAACATACCCGTAATAAATAGACAGAACAGAACAGAATAAAATAGACTTCCTTGATTTGGTTAAATACATAATGACATTCAAGTGCAAGTTAGGTAAGGAAAACAGTTTTTAAAAATATATAAATTACTACCTATTACTATGTTGTTGATTTCATATATAATATTTATTATTTGTATATTTGTGTATTGTAATATTTATTATTTGTATCATTATTTATATGTGCTGTTAATCGTGTAATAGAAAAAAAGGTAACTGAAAGAAAGAATATAGCTATCGCAGTAAATTACTAATGTTCGTCATTAATAACCAGTAAACATAATACGAACACTAAAGGTATATTCAAGATTTTTTTGTTGTTTCTCATATTTTGACAAAAACCTGAATTATTTCTAAATAACCTTTAAAGATAAACTAAAATTGAAATATGACAGAATAAAAAAGAACATACATGTTTCATTGCAATTGTCTTATTCGGTTAAAAATATGCAAATTAGACGAAACATGAAAATATTCCACTGCAAGTGGGAATTATTAACAAATAATAATCGCAACTCTCAACGTTATTGGACGAAGCGAGGTACGAGATTCATTGATATTCCCACGTAATTTACCGACCGTCATAAATATCATACAAAGTGCATTGTACTTGCACGATTTATGCAATCTACCTACGCATTTCTTTCGTTGTGTCTAGCAGCAATTTCTGGTTAACCGCAATGCACTTGCGCGTAGAATGCCAACTACGTCTCTAATGCATAATTCTTTACTCGTTCGCGCATTGTATTTACATTGCTTTCAGAGTTAAAAGATTACAAGATAAAATCAGCTCATACTACTGCGTGGATATATATATTTTTATATTTTTCATTACATTACTAACCAAGATATCTGCAGTTTTCATGGTAAGGTTAATCAATAAAACATGTTGAATTTGGCAAGTAAGTTAATGTCCAAAAGTAAGTTCGAAATCTAAAATTAATCGTCCAATACAAAAATAATACGACAAAAACTAATTTCATTCTTCGATGTGAATTTACTGGCAACCCTAGATTCTAAATAAATATAATTGTAGGTATAAATAGCTTGTTCATGGTCCAAATTGGCTATAATATTAATTTGTATTCGCCTAATTTTTGGGTAACTTTGCGGTTTGCAACCGGAATACAAAATGAGCTGGAAACGCATATTTCCTCGCATATTTCCTCGCCCGTCTCCCGGAGGGAATACAAGCGAGAACATTGTAAGTTTGTGTCTGACCTCGCCCTAGCGGAGAGGGTGACGAGATAAGGGCCCATCCACACCCCCGGTTTGTTAGCTCGTCTAATGAAGTGGGCCGCGTGCCCGACACTCATTATGGGCTCAGTAGACGAGCTACTCTCCGCGATTAAAACGAACAGTTGCATTTCGAATATTTCTATTATTTAGTCCTAGGCTTCACAAGCGGTTTCATAAGACGTGCGATAGGTAATGCATTGTGCCTTTAACGACAATATGTTAAGTCAACTTCATTCACGGCCGTCTGATCCTAAATTAGACAGAATCAAGGTAAGCACTTAGTGCGCTATATAAAACTTACGCTGTATAAAATATCTATATACCCGTTTAAAATATTACACTAATTAACGACACCAACGTCTCGAACCGTATTATACAAATTAGAAGTTATAAAATCGTGTTGCTCAATAATCGCCAAATGAAACTTACAAAGTCGCAAGTCTGTTCTGAGCTCGTACCCCATTAATACACATCTGCAGTCATCATTCGGTGTAACACTAACAAACAAACCGAAACCGAATTTACGAGACATTTTGAAAATTCAAATATATTTCGTAAGATTTTTTTATTTTGAACTAATCTTTAACAGCAGTGATGGCGCAGTTACCGGTTTGGATTTCATTCCCCCAATCCGGGAGTCTGGGTTCACATACTGGCACACACCTTTGACTTTACAAAAACAAACATGGCAGTAGTAACAAAGTGAAATAAGGTAGTATGCAGATCGTCTGTTTTTATTCAGACAGTGGGACTGGTAAGTCAGCCAATATATATAGAATGTAGATGAATATGACGTTAAGTTTTATTTTGACAAGGTCAAAATTTTAGATTATGACAATAGGCACAAGAGCTAAGGTTAATGAACTCAATAAAATATATTATAGCAATTCAAACAGGGATCGTTCGCGACAGTAGTACGGATTACGTAAAGCTTCTTTCATCTACATCCAATTTGAAAAACGTGTCGAAGTTTTAAGTCGAATAGTCAACTAAATTTCAAACAATGTTAAACGTGTCCAAGTTGTCCTGTCAAATAGTGTTCGAGTTTCAAATAATGTTAAACGTGATCAGTCAAATAGTGTTCAACTGAGTTTCAAATAATGTTAAACGTGACCAGTCAAATAGTGTTCAACTGAGTTTCAAATAATGTTAAACGTGACCAGTCAAATAGTGTTCAACTGAATTTCAAATAATGTTAAACGTGACCAGTCAAATAGTGTTCAACTGAGTTTCAAATAATGTTAAACGTGATCAGTCAAATAGTGTTCAACTGATTTCAAATAATGTTAACCGTGTATAATGCCCAAGTCAAATTGTGTCAAAATAAAGTAAAACCCGTTAAACGTTGAATTTACTCTCCGTCTACGATCGTTTATGTAAAGAAAAACATTTCCGCCGCTTTCAGAGACGGCTAGATTTCTTCCGAACGTTCTCAAGGTCGAAGCGCGAGGCGGCGACGAATCAATCTTCAATGTATTGTACTCATCTATTCAATATCGAATACATGCATCGCGAGTTTACACATTGTCGGGACCGAAAATTCATTACGCGCTATTCCGGCGCGTACGTGGATCACGATTTCAATTAAATCTCGTCTTTTCTTTACGATCAGCGGTTCCGGGAATGAACAAACCGTCGACCAGTGAAGTAATTAATCGACTATTTACCGCGGAACAATTTTTTAAATTATGCTAGCCCTCTTACTTATTGTGTGTGTCTCAGTGTACTTTGGCATTTGCGAAGATACATTTATATATCTACTTATATATGTTCTAAGACACTTTCACTAGCTTACAATAATAAATTAGCATCTCGTTACGAGTACGTTAGCACGATATATTACATAACGTTACCTATTGAGACATTTCGCATGTTTTCACCGTCGCGTGTAGCTGCCGAAGCTATTTGTATACGAGATTTCAGCTGTCCACGCCACGTGTTCGACGTTTGCGTTAACAGATTTGTTAATAAATAAAGACATAATCTTAAACAAATCGAACCGATTAACACATGTGCAGAATATTTATCGTCCAATCTCCAAATAGGGCGCCCGTCCGTTGAAATGATGCATGCACTCATCACCGCTTTACGACAAATGCGTTCCAAAATAGAAGGCCAGAATGTTTACAGTGCACGGCTTCTGAGACGCTTCTGGTGCAGTTTCGATAAAGGACACGTCTGTCCGACGATGGGACAGTAATAGGCTATTATAGTGATAGGACCAAAATAAATGGCATCGGAAATCGTTGTTCACACCGCACTCTCGACACACGACATTGAAAAACGCACCTTATAGCGATAAGAATAGAGCGCCTTTAGCATATACAGCGGCGCCCGGTGGAATGGGCTCAGTTGGACACAGAGATGAGATCCACGTTTCCTATTGGTTGAAGTCGCACAAGTGCCCATTGCAAACCTGTATGTATACCATCTTTGTAGTGATGATAAAAGAACTTGCTGAATCCGAGAGAGACTGGCCAATTGTATGCTATAATTGAAGATGTCACAAAAAGGGTGCTGTGGCGAGATCGTTATTCGTGTGTAATTTTAACGAGTCCCTACTGACAATATCGACTCGCCGATTCCGAACGCGAGCCTATAAAAAAGCAATTTATTTTTCAGTACCAAAAAAACCAAATCTCATCATCAGGCGGCACAAAGCTTGTTCATATTTTGAGGGCCAAGTTTTCAGAATCGAACGTCGAGACACTTCGGCATCTTCTGACGTTCTCGTCATATCAATAAATCGTTATCTTAGAAAATTACAATTTCCTATGCCTCTCTATAGATTATAATCAATGTATTCAAAATCTCATTAACGACTAAATCCCAAATAATCCTAACAAATTGCAATTTTATTTCGATTTGACGATTACTGAAATGAAAAACATACAATGTTAATGCGGTCTAAGTTACTGTAAGGTGGATATTAAAAATACATTATTCGATATTAAAAATTTGTTTACCGGATACGGCGTATTCAGTGGAAGTTCAAATTGAATTTTATGTGTATGGCGAAAGGGTCGCTTTTATGTTGTTCGCTCGACGTTTTATCGACGGTATCAAAATATAATTTAAAATGTTCGTCTATCAAGAGGGGCTTGTATTGGATTACCGCCATTGATGCATCGGCAGCCGCTCGGGCGAGATATAATAATATGACGAAGAAATACGATCCGGCGCCAATCGCGGCTACTAGTGTTGTAGAACGCGAGTAAAAACTCGATTCTATAGGATTTCGATGTATCTCTCGATTATATTGTCGGCGTTCGGGGATTAAGTGGTGCGACAGGCGTGCAGTACGCGCGACGACGTCTGTGTGATAATTGAAATCAGTTTTTATCGAGCGCATGTTACAATTATAGCGCTGAAATAATTTATAAATAGCTATGAAGATAATCGATTTTAAATTGGCTTAAATCTTTATTCTACATAACAAAAAGCACATCAGATCTGTCAGGATACTATGAGGATATTTGAAACTCGCTACTATTCGCCCACCGAGTTAGGGATCTGGCACGATGGTAGGTACATACATAAAGAAACATCAAGTCTGCGGAAGTGTAGGGAAATCAGTAAACACGGTTTTCGATCTCACCACGTAGGTACTCGTATATATTCGGTTGCAAATAAACAGTTGCAGTTGTGAATATGCGCAACATAGTTCGCCCTTGCGGCGTCGAGGTACGCGCGCGGAAGACTGAAGAAAAAACTGACAACATTCAAAAAACAGGAGACAGAAAACGGAAGAATTGCGATGCGCGTTGGCATCGCCCGAAGGTTGCCGAAAATTACCGAAGGGGAACGAATATATTGTATAGGAAAAATATATACGGAGCAACCACCACGCCACATATCCTTTGGTACCATTATGTTACTCAAAAGGGGTTAATGGTCATGATCTCCATACAGTGCAGGTGGAGGCGATCGCATTTATTCGGAGACCAGCAGCACAAGGCCAGCAGTCAGCAGACAGGAATGGTGCAATCAAGCCGACGACGAAGTTAACTGTGTGGATGCACTATGTGGGTTTGGGTGAAATATTACCCGCCACAACCGTAAAAGGAAATCGTTAGGAAGCGTCGGCGTCTTGAAGTCCTTCTTTTTATACAGCGTATAAGTTAACATTCCCATTCTGAAGGCGGCGTCCAACAGTGGGACTTAAAACGTGGGACTTTATGTCCGACTACAATTTACCCGACATGGGTAAAAGAGAGCGTTATAAAATTCACTTCACTATTTTCAGGCGCGCGCAAGTAAGCGTTAACGTATTTTGTTTCATAGACGCCGGCATGCGGCAAGTTGAAGCTTCTAGAATATGTCGTTTCGCGATGTAATGCCTGTACATTCTCTTTAGTGTATGCATATTTATACGTTGAGAATTCTGGACTGATATATTACCTAAATTCTTACAAAAATCCTTCTAACACTCTACAAAGAATTAGTCAAGTTTCCTATACATATCCTTGCCAAGGGTACAAGACACATGTAGGAATTTGTGTCACAAATAAGCATGCCTATTCAACTATACCCAACCAAATATCTTCATACGACGATATAACCCTAAACCGCTCGCTAATTTTAGCTCGAAAACAACCAAGCCGCAACGTAGTATTCACCCGTACATGACCTATTACGCAAACGCATACCGGACATATAAAAATAATAAATTACAAACGTAAACACGAGCCAAGCGAACTCGAATTACACGGATCTGAGCATATTTAGGGCCGCGTACGTTATTATTTCAGGGCAACAACAACGTCAAAATTGTAAGGCGTATACTTTACAAAACCACTACACGGCCCGAATGCTCACATTTGTGGTGTTAGCACATAAAAGCAAATGTGGCCAAAGTTGGAGCGACAACAACGTTAAGCCTCGAAACGTATCTAAAGCGAAGCGAAAACGAACATAGCATTTTCCATTTATGAATAAATTTTATTATTCACATGTATCATATAAAATTTTGGCATTTACATTAAAAATGTACCTTTATAAGCGATCCAAATACAACACGCATACTACTGATATGAGTATTATACGTAATTATATTATTATAGACGACAAAATGGAAACAAATATTTTACATAATAATAAGTTTTATTAATTTTAAATCGCATTCAGAATCAACACTAATAAAATTTACAAAACAGGGCTTTAATAGACGAACAGTTGTAGAACCAGTAATAGGGGATTTTGTGAAATTCAACATCTATTTTTAGGACAATGCATATACGAACGTAGTAGCGGGCGGTCGTCACGTTTAACTTGAATCCAAATATCATTAAGCTAAACTCGTATACCGTACGCCCTGAGCCCTTTACATAAATAAATCGCTTCAATGACCACACGGTCGCGTTCACATTAAAACCACAGCACGATAACGGATGTCCAGCGTAAACGAAAATAACATAAATTAACACACAAAGAACATTTTGGGCGACTAAGTGTTGGATGTTTTCCGGTAAAAATTGTTAAAAGTTTACGAGTGATTTAACAAATTGTAGACCGCAGGGTCAAAAGGGTTAACATTAAAAACGATTAGTTCATAGACACGGGAAGACAGAGGCTACAGTAAAGGAGAGTAATGAAACAAAAAATATACTGCAAGGGCAAGGCGGATAAACGTACGCTAAGATTTCCCATACATTCTATACAACGCATCGTACAAGGTTGGAATAAGTAAGGAATAGTGATTTTTACTCCCGCTTAGAGGCTGTAATCACAAAGATTATCTTTATTTGCTACGCGACATTCATGTTCTAACAAAACGAGTTAAATTCACACAGATGAAAAAATAAAAACATATTAGAATCTTATGGGACATAACGACCTGAGGGTGCGGTCAAAGATGACAAAAACAAGGAAATCCACTCTTTTATATTTACACCAATTCTTACACTAATTCCTAAATTGCACCGAGAGTAGTGCATTATTGTTATAATAAGTTTCAAATTTATAATAAGTCAAAATGTTGACTAATCCATAATCCATATCTAATAATACATATATTTTTTACCCTTTTTAGTGGTCCACTGCTGGACCGGGTCTCCTCTCATAGTGAGAGGTATTTAGGCCATAGTGTACCACACTGGCCAGGTGCGGGTCGATAGACTTCACACACCTCAGAACCTCACTTTATAACATCTCTGAAGTGTGCAGGTTTCCTCGCGATGTTTTCCTTCACCGCTATAGCAAGTGATATTTAAATTTTTAGCTTTAACATAATACTGTTTTAACATAATATACAGTGTACCTACATAAAAATATCACATGTATAAATAACAGTAACATTAAGCTGACAACACCGTATCCGAGTTATCGGTCATATTTTCCGCTTTCGGTGACAGCTAGCGTTCCGTGTGCGAGGCCCCGCGTGGCGGCGGCGTGTCCTATTTCGTTTTTGGTGCGCAATTGTCACGCTCGCGCATAAACTCTGTTCGCGTTATTCCCGTTTCTGATTCCCAGCGCTAATTGTGATCGACCGCCGCTCGGCTAGGCGCTGTTGCACCTGGAACGGCTTTGGCTGTTCCTTATAAACCTTCAATAAGATACCTACTATAGTCCTCATGCTTTAATTCACAAACCCATGAAAGAAAATTTTATTTGGTATTTTAATTTATTAAGGACTAGTGATTTCATCTATGCGCTTATTGTATTAAAATGTGTTTGTGATGGAAATGAGATATTTTTTGCTGAAAATCATAGTCGATGTCACTCTCCAACCCTTCAACTACCTCCATAGGAAAAATGGCATCGATCCGTTGCTTCGTCTTAACGCAAAAGAAAGACAATCAAACAAACACTCCCGCATTTGCAATATTAGTACGAAAGTATGGATTACCAGCATGACATACATTTCATTGCAAATATTACATTCATACCGCTTGATACAAAATGTCGGTTTAATTGCAGGTTACCACGGCATGATTCGTGCTTATTTTCTCATTAAGAATTAACAAAAGTTTTTTAATTCATTGCCAATCTTCTTTACATAGTATAAAACAAAGTCGCTTTCGCTTCCTGTCCCTATGTATGCGTAGATCTTTTAAATTACGAAACGGATTTTGATGCAGTTTTTTTAATAGATATAGTGAATCAAGAGGAAGGTTTGCATGTATAACTAGATTTTGTCCGAGGCTTCGCACGCGTTGCAATTCAGTATTT
This sequence comes from Myscelus amystis hages, assembly GCA_018244895.1. Classification (NCBI taxonomy): domain Eukaryota; kingdom Metazoa; phylum Arthropoda; class Insecta; order Lepidoptera; family Hesperiidae; genus Myscelus; species Myscelus amystis. The sequence continues at coordinate 16,241 of DWQT01001153.1, forward strand.
CTCAATGGCAATAAGTGAAATGTAATATATGAAGTTAGATATTACAAAGATAGCAGAAAATTTTCACGGTATAGGGAAATGGTTTAACACCGAATTAAAGCCGCAAAGCCGCGGGCAAAAGCTAGTTTTGAAATAAAATCGTTCAAAATCTATCCGATCAGTATGGATTCAGTCTCCGTGTTTACAATACACACGCCGCACATTCATTTGTCTAATTAAATTTAAGCCGTCGCTAATAAGACTGTATTCGGGTTCATTATCTGATCATTAGTATTTAATTGGAAATGATTGTAATGCAACTAATACGTTAGTTAGCAGGCTCAAATTACACGTGTAAGATTATAAACACCATCGACACGATAAACAGCACCGTTATTCAATACATACCTACGATTATTGTAAACCAATTTAAAAACACTACATACTCGTAGTATAAAACAAAGTCGCTTTCTCTGTCCCTATGTCCCTTTGTATGCTTAAATCTACGAAACGGATTTTGATGCGGTTTTTTTTTTTAACAGATAGAGTGATTCGAGAGGAAGGTTTACATGTATAACTAGCCTTTGTCCGCGGCATCGCACGCGTTGCAATTCAGAATTTCATGATGGCAATAAGTACAAATTTAGTAGGTATATGAATGTAAATATGCCATTTATAGCAGGAAGTTTTCACGGTATAGGGTAAGACACGGAGTTTAACGCGCGCGAAGCCGCGGGCAAAAGCTAGTATTTTATATTTAAAAACATGTTGTTCTTCGTGAATATTTACTACATATATTATGTCTAAAACATAGAATAGTCGAACGTATTCAAATGGAAATAATCAGTGTATTTCTCTTATTCGTAGCACTCAGAAGTGGCCAATGTCACCCATGGACGTGAACACGATGCAAAATGTAACATCGATCGCATACTGAATTTAATAATCCATCCAATTTCGAACAGTCGGCGGGCACCGTCGCAACCTCGGCCAACAAACAACTCACGATAGACCGCAAGCTTGAACCGGCCGGACTTCTTGAAAACTTCGCTCACGTTAGAGATCAATAATATGTTAATTTGCATAACATCCGACCTGCGAACAGTTTGACCCCGAAGCGTAGAACTACGAACATTTGTAAGGTGGCTCAAATCGTGATCGTATTGAAAAGCGAACGAACTGTTTTATGTTATAAACTACAAGCCGGCCCGGCGAACTTCGTATCGCCTCATGACAAAATAAATTCTCGTTATTCCCATGTCAATCCCGATCCTTCGGGAACTCCGGGATAAACAGTAGCCTATGCGTTATTCTGGGTCCTCAGCTACCTACATACCAAATTTCATCGTAATCGGTTCAGTAGTATTCGCGTGAAAGAGTAACAAACATTCATATGTATATCCTCACAAACTTTTGCATTTATAATATTAAGTAGGAAGATGCCATATTTACGGAATATACTGGTAACTGACTGATTCTATTATGTAAATAAGGTTTATATACAATAAAAACAAGTGACAATCATAATTACATTTTTAAATTCACAATTAGAGAAAACAAAATCGATTGCCAAACGTAAAAGGAGCGACGTAATTTTTTTTTAAATAATATTTTACAAGATTTCAATGTTCTTATTTCTCGCTCGATCGCTCACACGTGCTATCGTTCGCTTCAGACCCGTTCGAATTCAAACACTTCTGAACGTTTTGAATT
>DWQT01001154.1:0-17930 GCA_018244895.1 Myscelus amystis hages
GTGCAAACGGCTCTGTTGTAAAATTAGCAACATGGCGCTTGGTAACTTTTTCCTTTTCACCGGTGCGCAGGCGTGGCGCTGGCCATCCTGGAAAAGGCGGAGGTGATATCGCCGATCGTGGACGCGGCCGGCGTGCCGACAACGGCGGGCACGGTGTCGGCCGGCTACCAGAACTTCCTCATCTGCATCGAGATGCTGGCGGCGGCCGTGGCGCTGCGCTACGCGTTCCCGGCCGCCGTGTACGCGCACGCGCACCGCGACCCGCACCGCTCCGTCACCATGCAGTCCATCTCCAGCAGCCTCAAGGTGACGCCCCCCCCCCTGTACCCCCCCCCCCCTACACCATACATACAGTAGCGCACGAATATGGATGCATTTAATGTTTCCACACAATGACTTTTTAGCATAATGCTGACTTTGACGTATAGGGAGTACTCAATACAATGACCAAGATGAACGCAAACAAATTTGTACAAATATGCATGCACTAGCTTTAGCCCGCAACTTCATCCGCGTGTGATAGTGAGTTTGCGCAGTATGCAAATCTTAGACACTAACGAACTGCCATACAAAGATTTCATGCAATGACTTTTTAGCATAATACAGAATTTGTCGTATAGGGAGTACATTATGTTCAAAATACAATTATGATTACCATTATTACTTGATTAATGACACTAAAATTAACTTACGTTTGTGTTAAATATTTAAAATCAAGGCGATACCGTCAATTTGCATATATATGCAATGGCGTTTATAATCAGTGAGATACTTTCGTCTATTACTGTAATATTGTTGTCTATGACAGTTAGCCATAACCATACGCCCATAGACTGCCACAAACGTCATAGGTCAAGAGTGAAGGTTCTATCTTATCTATTCTATCTTATCTATATCTTTGCAATTTGAAAACCCTGGTTGATTACAGGAGACAATGAATCCCAAGGACATAATGACGGACGCCTTCCACAATTTCCACCCGCAGTACCAGCAATACACCCAGTACAGCTCCGGTAAGCTCTAATGAAACACAACAATCAACATACATATTATATGTATATGTGCATGACCTCATCGGCTGCCTGATCATTTTATTTGCAAATCATCTGAGAGAACAGTAAATTAGCTGTCAGTAAATGTTACCGGTGTTGCAAAACCGTTCTTTGTTTCTGTTTTTTGTTGCTCAGTAATAGTTTTGTTAGTATATTTTCTATATGAAGTAGTTTCATGTATACCGTTTATGTTTCCTGTGATATGATTATTTTTTTGTGTTGACTTTTTTTTAAATGTTTTGTTATCGCTCTGAACCGAGTGTCTACATGTTTTTTGGTTTTATTTTCTTTCAGATGTCACTTCTCAACTGCCTTATGAAAAACTTTAATCTCTGCCGTAGTCCGCATGCAGTGCATTGCTGTTATGTTCCATTGTATACATCATAATAATATATAAGTTACACACACATAACGCCTATGCAACGTTTATGCGACTGGTAACTCTCAGTTAACGGAGAAATATTTCTAAATGAAATTATGTAGAGCATTGTTAAAGTTTTGATATATCATAATAATATGATAATATAAAATATCTATACACGTCATATGCCTTTTTCATAAATTTCGTATATGTGATAGAATTTAAAAGAGCTTAATCTGATTTGGTGGTACTCTACTCTTTTAAAAATTATTGTATAGAATTCTCTGTTTAATTTGTAACTTTTTTTTTTGGAAAAGCTTTTGAAAAATGATTTAGTTCTTTCACGTTTTAATCTTTCTTTAATTAATATAGATTGTGGTTTGTTTAATATTAACTAATTAGGCGCCTGAAAATATATATTTAAATACATATTACTAGCAAAATTTTTCTAGTTGCTTATGTTGCTAGTCGCATAAAAGTAATCGTCGCGCATGGAAGCAACACTAACATTAAAACTTATAATGTTTGTTACATCATCGAATGACCCATTACATAACTATGACAGTTGACGTTATATAAAGGGATAGAATAAATTATATTTAAAGTCATTGCATTCACATCGATTTCAAGGCACGGGCCAAATGGTTCGAAATGTTTTTTTTTATACTTTAGGCTAGCTTTTGCCCGCGGCCCCGTCGGGCTGTCCACCCTGTTACCTGGTCGCTTTAATATTTTTGTCATTTTCATAAAGAATGATCCGCGCTGATGTGTTTCCAGTCCACCGATGATACCGTTAACGAATATTAAATACACAGCCGCAGAACACTTGAAGTGTGGAACGTAGCTCGTAGACTTAATAGTTTCGCTTAGAAAACAGCTCATAATTTCTTCTGAATGTAATTTCAAATTATCATAACACCGCCCATATATGATAGCTGTTCGCAATTAGTGTAGTATTTCTATATGTAAACCTTTCATGTTTAATATAAATATCGATAAATAACTTCAGTGCCTTTATCAAATCATAACATAAGCTTTGTATGTTGATTTCGAATTTGACTTTAACTTTGCGTCATAATTAGAAGATATTTCTTATTTTACAAAAATCTGTAACTAAATTGAACTTATAAAACGTTGTTAGAAATTGAAATAAAAGTAATATTGGTATTTTCGGTGCTCGGTTCTGAACCCATATGAAGAAGATTTTTTTGTTGTTGGTAACACAGCCGTATTTGTTTTTTTTTTTTATATTGTCCCTACACGCGGCTGGTCCGAATTTCATAATAACACACACGATGGCCATTAATTCGTAACATTAAAATATAATATTATCTATATTAATATTCATTTGTCAAACGAAAATAAGAAATTAATGCGGGATGCCGCCGTTGTTAGAACTCCGGACTAGTCGCGGCCATTTTGATAATATTAGAACTTTTTTTTGTACTTAAAAACTCTTTAGCTAGTGTGTAAATGTTTTATTTTAATTCTGTGATTTTTCTCTTTCTTTTTTACTTGTATTATTCTTTTGTTGTTTGTCGTTTATTTATAGGATTTAATCCGTTAGTTAAAGCTAGAGTTTTTTCATAATAATATCGGAGAATTGGAACGGTAGTTGATGTTTTTTCACGGAATGAAATATTTTATACTGATTTTGCATATACAAGTAATTCTAGTTAACTGCCGAAAATAGACTCTAGGGTTATTTTAAATTTAGCCAAAGTCCGGAGCAAACAGTGTAGCGATGCTGACGGAACATCGTGTAACATGTTTATAATCGCTTTGTATGTACGCGCTTTGAGTTTTTTTTTTTGCATTTCTGTTATCTTTAATTTTTTTTCTAAATTTCCAAAATCGATTTTTACGTTGACGCTTTTTATATTAAAAACAATCAGATTTTTGCTTGAGTTAATGAGGATATCGTCTAACCTTGTTCATATTCGTTCAATTGTTTTTCACGAGCTGTCATTGTATGTTTTGTCCCGCTCTCCCCGAGCGCATCCGACGCACGATGGAAAGGGACAGATCTACCGACATCTCGTTTATGAATAGGGGTGTTAATAGTTATGTTAGTGTCCAGTAGACTTAAGTTCAATTCGTTTTATTATCAGAAACCTACGTGAATCTGTTTAATTGACGCCTCACTAATAAATAAACGATTCTACCTGTACTTTTAGACTTTGATATTAAAACTGAAGTATGCGGAAACGAGATAACGACCGACGGGAAAGGTAAGATTTTAGTTATATGCGAGTGAATGGCTTCTTTATATTATCATTTGCGGCATGTTCTCTTGTTGTGCATATTGTTTCGCCCGAATGTTACTGCAAGCGTTGGCTTATATCATTATTCAATTGTAATTCCTTGTTGCATGAATCGATTTGATCTTCGATTGCAATTTTTTACGATTTATTTTTTAACTCAGAGATTCTAGACTGTTCGAAAATAGAATCTCGTCTTTGAGATTCTATTAGCTATCTGCATTGTTGCGTTTGAAATTTGAATTGTGATGTTCTTATTTTAAAATTTGAAACTTTACAGTTTACTCGCAATAAGTACAGTTTACTCGTAATAATCTTATAATTAAAACGAACTACAGTTATTGTTTCACATGAGGTTGTTGTATGGATATTCATATGATGATTCCGTATGAACGTTGAAAGAACCTCACACCATGTTAGCTACGTCTAATCGATATCAACATTGGATTATTGCATACAACCGAAGCGAAATAATTTGGTCACGCAATATCGACTGTATAAATTTTTGACCTTGAAAAAGTAGCTTATCAGTGTTTATTGTAGGGAGCTGTAAAATAAAAGGCAGATGTCAAATCAGTATCACATTTTAATATAGCTATCTGCACTGGAAACACAGGCTAATACATATTTTTGGAATAATCAAATATGTCTAAATAAAAACACACGTGCACAAGAGTTTTATAAAAGTTGTGTATCAATAGTCGCACAATTATGTTGTATTATACGAAATGCTAATTGTGGGCATATTTCAATACAAGATTTAACACAAGCGTACCTACCTACTCACAAAATACTATAAATGCACAAACATATTCTGTGATAATAGTGTACACCTTTTCACTGTCGATTATGAATATTTTAAAGAGCACAAAATTGAAGCGTCACACAGTGTAATTGAAATTTTAATATTTTGTTTCAATTTTTTCGTGGTCAATTTTTATACTTAACCTAGGACTCAAAAAATATCCATCCAATAAAAGTTTGTAGCAGCTAATGGATATTTTTGGTAACATATTTATTCTCATTACAAATTAATAGAAGACTTACTTTGAGGTCATTGATGTCGACGCTTATATACAGCACCTCGTAATGCCACTTGGAAGTGGAAGGTCTTGTGAATTTAAATTTTGTGCACCAAGTTTTCTTATTCACTAAGATCATTACCGAGGAAGCGCGAGTAGTAACTGGTATGCAGTATCCGGTAGAAAAAACATGCTCGCATTAAATTATTTACAGACAGAGGGTTCAATGCGAATCAGTTCGCGAGTACGGTAGGTCTGCAAAACAGATTCATTTGCTGATATGGCTAACTTGTGCCAACTGATAATAACCTAGTCATAGGCGATCACGTACCATCAGGTGGCCCGTCTGGCTGTTTGTCAGTTAGTATGTGAAAAAAAAACCTAAAAGATTAAGCGGGGTCAGTTGTAATTTGATTTACGGATTGATTTATTCACTTTTTAAAATGCCTCTCCGCCGCAACCAGGTGTGATAACAGAAGTGTAACTGTGGTCGGTAACGTTACGTGTATTCTCTATACCGTGTGCTGTTGGGTGTAGTGATGCGCGGCGCGGAGGCGGGCAAGCGCGGCGCGGAGGAGGGCGCGGCGCTGGCCCCGCGGCCGCCGCCGCGCGTGGCCACCATCAGCCACGCCACCAACTACCACGAGAAGACCACGCTGCTCAGCTCCGACGACGAGTTCCAGTGAACGCCATACCAAACACATACCAAATGCTTACAACAAAAACTAACCTTGCAAGATTTTAATACATGCAGTGTACAATCACAATTTTTGATCGGTGGCCTCTTACAAAGGCAAATGCTTCGTTACAAATAACCATTGATTACAACTAAAAAAAATATAGACGAATCGAGTACCTCCTCCTGTTTGAAGTCTGTCAAAAACTGTGCAAGATTTTAATACACTGCAATCTGTACACAATTTTGGATCGGCGGCCGGTGCAAAGTCAATAGGGTCAATAATTAATCATTATCGACTTTATTTCAAGTACAAGGCGTAGGATCAGCAAGGTTTAGAACAGTCTATCACGCAGTTGAAATGGTTTAAACATTGATATAAAAGGTGACTTGAACGCGGAATACTTTAGTGATTATGTCGACTACTTGCAACGTAGCATTGATTGGATCACGTCATCTGTTAACGATCTCTTGTAACTGACTGGTCCCACCACCCCTAGCATAGGACCACTCGAATTTAAATATGGAAAGTAGTACTAATATTAAAAATATCATCGCAAGTTTTTTTTAAATTGCACAATCTCGTGAACATTGGTAAAATTATAAAATATCAAACAATTGCCTTAGAATTGCAGATGCTGTCGCTCTATTGTTAGTAAAAGAATTGCTAATCATCAGGTCATGCGGCTCTCAAACATTATAAACCTGAAATAAAATCACTTTCCTATTTCGTCATCAATTATCCACAAAAATATTGAAATGGCTTTAAAAAGATGTCATATTGAAGTGTAGAGCGGTCCTTGCACTCGGAGATGAAATTACGACGACTATGGCGCGATATTCCTAATGTTTGTATAGTTATGTAAATTATAATACTAGATGAATTACACATTATATTCAGTGTACAGAAAACCAAATATATTAATAATACTTACAGTTCATACATATTTATATTATTGCCGTTTCTTTAAATAGTGTTTATGGCATTTTGTGTATTATAAGTATTTAAATTAATTTATATAACAACTAAAATATTCTTTATTTAAAATATCATTTTGACACTGTCTTGAATATTCTAATTTCTGTTCCGAAGAAGGTCTGTACTGTACCAAAATTCTATTCATTCACTTGCACCTAAGTATATTTAAGTCTTCTGTAACTCTTAATCTCTATCTGTAACGTTGAGAGAAATAGGACGGTCAAACGGGTTAAATGTTACAACGCGCTTTGCATCGCCTCGTCACTGCCTAAACAATTTAAAATGTAATCTTAGATATCTGATTAATTATTAAGCTCGATATCTTCTGCACTATACATACTGAAAACCAAATAAACTAATTCTAAATTTGTGTGAAATGCTAAAATTCTATAAATAAGTGTAGCTCCGAAGAAATAATTGATATTTTGTATTTGGTATCATAAAATACAATTCCGGTATAAACATTTATTTCATGATTTTCAAGTAGTATATGAATTTAAAAAAATTAAATCGTCTCTCTTCGAGGCTCGCTTTAATGAGAAACATTGCTTCGCCGTCCAATTTAATGTTTTTTCGCCTTTCCGTAATAAACTGTTTGACCTATTCGCATCCAGTGCGTACGTTTCCTGATTTTTTTAATTTGGACCCAAATGGATTAAAAATGAATAAGTTTCTTGGTTACTTTTGTTTACGAGGCGTAGGTACAGACTAGCGGCTACGAGGTAATTATGGTTTCGTCGCGGTCCGTGGCAGTACTTCCCGTCCATCGGTAACGGTTTCGATGACGTCATTTCAGTTCCAAATAATTAATAAACGTGAAATATTACATTGAGAACCGAAAGAAACTGGAGATATTTATATTGTTACCCTGCTATGTTACATACCAACTGTTAGGATTTTCGGTACGTTGGCAAGATAGCACTTCTTTCAAGTTCCCTTATCAGTTGGGTAAGTACTTCTTCGTTGAGAGTCATTAAAGTTATGAAAATCTTTGAAACTATTTTACTGATTTGTGGAATTTCGAAGCCGCGGAGGGGATAGCTGTCTGAAATCTGTCGCATAGAACTTCGCGTAAACAACCAGCAGAATGATTATCGAATTGTTTTTTTCGAAATCGCGTTAGAGATATCTTTTTGTAAACGAAGAAGATAGTTTATTTGGAATTATGATAATGAAATATTAATAGAATATAGTGGCCACGTTCTATCACTCAACGTCTGCTATGCTATTTGCGTATTTTAATATAGGATTTTACCATAACATTTTGACATTTTGTATTCAAATTTCTTGCACGAAATCAACTTGCAAAAATATCGATATAAGAAACAAAGGTTGTTTGTTCCAGTTGAAATTTAAAATAGGCAGAAATCTTTGGCGGTTTGAATATAGCATAAGGATCTCAATCAAAATTTCAGGTACCTGTTTCAGATATTTAAAACATAACCATAAGGCTGTATTTCTAATATAATTTATATTGCTATTATTTTCAATTTCATAATGCATTTTCTTTAATATTACCACCTGTACCTATTAGATTAGAAAAGAAAATATAGAAACCATAAAGTCGTATTATAATTATGTCTGTTGTACCTATGTATATTCCAAAGGATGTACGTATATTTAAATTATTGTATTCTATGCTTACACTCGTAAATGTAAATAACACAATTAAAGATATTTTGTTATATGTGTAACATTACTTACTACAGTTAGTGCATTGCTTCTTAGTGTTTTCATTATTTTACTCGTTAGATAACATATGTTATAGTAAAATAATTTTTGTTTTCATTAATGTTTTATAGTCATGTAATCGTCAATTACATTCGTATCCAGAGGCTTGATTCTGACAGTTAATGCTTAAGTGTAATGAAATAGATTTTCAGCGATCTAGCGCTTTTGGCGTAAATTAATGAGCAAATTGATTCATATTGTTCTATTGTGAATCTTTCGATAGTTATTATTCAATATTCCATATAAATGCAGTGTGGGTTAGTTTGAAAGACAGACGTTTAAGCCACATAAGTACAAATACGTATTGTTAGTAGCTAGCAAAATGTTTAAAGGGTAGCAACAAAAGTTGAAATAGTGTTAATTTTTATCGACCTAAACATTATATGACATCAATATAAATTTTTAATTAGAACTATAATCGAGGTGTATCTCATTAGATTTATCAATACAGACATACAAATCGACTGTTTTAAATAAATCTACAATTACATACAGATGTATACTTAGAAATATAATAAGCGCGGTAAATTAGAGCCATCGGAAGAAAAATGGTTTTGTAACAGGAAATGTTTGTTTATAAAATTCATTACCTCGTTACAGAGTTCAGGTAAACTGCATTTCTTATCCGAATCGAGCCTTCGTGGATTTGACTCCATCTACTCTGTTAATGTTAGTCAAAGCTGAGCGCATTAAATAGGCCAATATTTTGTAGACCTTTTCCGTTTTAATGTCTATATAAATGAAATATTTTTGTAATGGAAATAGTAAATGGACAGTTATCGATTGGATTTTATCGGAACAATTGTTGGAAGGAAATATAACTAATAAATTGTTAGATTGTATTAAATGAGATGTTCTAGCTCCAAGTTTTTAAGAATAAATGAATAAATAAATGATAACATTGACGTAATTGGATTGTTTGTTTTATTTTGTTCTAGACGATTCCTGCCTAGTATAGACATTGGTTTGTTAGCGATAAAAAATATTTTCCTAACATCATGGATCTTAAATTATTTCTTTACCTAATTTTAAATAAATAACCATTGCACATGTTTACGTTATGCAATTAAGTTAGGAAAAATCTAACACACATAAAATCACTAACTTCGCAGACCCGTAACTTAAATTTTAACTAGAAAATTTAATTGCTAATTTCTGTAGTGTTGTTTAAAATCTTCAATCGTAATATCGTCGTTTAGGCTCTGCGATGAGGAATCAGACAGTCAGGACAAGTATTTTATACATATCTGTACATACATAGACTATAATATAGGTATATACCTATATTATATTGTTGATGATATTTTCAAGTCTTTCCTTGTCGATAACACATTTGCCTAGTCGCCAACGTCAAGTCTACTATCTGAACTCTATTGAGAAAATTGTTTTTAATATTTATATGTACCTAAAACGAGACAATGAGAACTTCGTGATAAATAAAGGGATTTTAGGGATTGTCAAATTAATGGTCCAGTAATGTATGAAACTTTTATATTAAAAATATATATACAGTTATAACCACAATATTGTATTCAACAACATGGATCAATTGATACACTTAATTTTTTAATTGCTTCCACATTAATTTGTTCGTGACAAAATTTCTATAATAGCTCATTAACAATTGTTTTTTTTTTCTATTTTTAGTAACAGTCAACTTAAAGGAAAATTACGTGTTTAGGGCACGCATTCTTGCACAACATCCAACGTTCTAATCACAGGGCTATTATTGAGGCGACGCATCGTAGATTCAACCATACTTTTATAAAAATGGACAAAAATAGTGATCTTAAACCTTTCATAAAATATTGCCACTTCTGACTTTTGTAATATAGTATTAATCCAATTTATTTAAAGTTTCAATATTTGATACACTGAAGTAACAGAAGGGTAATTTGCTACTGTAGTACAATTTTAATAAAATAAGTCGCTATTAGTACAAATAAATTATTCAACAAAGTTTTATTAAAAGTAAAACAATTATCATTATTCATCATCAAGTGTATGTGTGTACCTTATAATGAATAAAACAATTTGAATTTGAATGCAAATCACTGAAACATAAAACTATAATATTTGTTAAAAAAAGGTTTCTTTACGACGTACAATCATGTAAAATACATTTTTCTTATTATATTTTAGAATTGAGATCGCTTCTCGGTTGCGTTAACAAATAATGTTCTACGCTCGTGTCACACCAACTTACACCCTAGTAGAGACAAAGCTACAGTGGCAGCATTTAATGTAAATAAAAAATCTAGACATCTACTTTTGCCACCGTGCTAAAGGCATCTAAATCACAATTTCTAAGCCAGGCTAAGCCCTAGCGAGAGTGAGAAAAGAGATATGCAAAATTCACAACTTGTTATTATTCTAGAACATTATAAGAGAAAGACAGGTGAGCGAACAGAATTGTAATATGTATAGTATATTTGCATACGACGGCGCATGGGTGTAGCTTGATAAAACCTACTATTAAAAATACATAAAAATTCCTGACAATAATTTTAATCGTCCTACATAAGGAACTGCAATATAACGAGCCTGGAGCAGTGTACTTAGGTATCAAATTTGCTTGCGTGTAATACAGTAGGATTTACAAGACGCATAAATACAGTTCTATCAACGTTTATGCAGCTTGAAAAAATTATCGTACACAATTATAGTTCATATAAACTCGTCATGCTTCCAGTTACGTAAGTAGGTTTTCGTATATCGCCACCGTTAGCTACAAAAAATGTTGATATTTTATCTATTATGTATCGGCAGTCTCGACAAGATGTTTTGTAAGCAATCGGCCACATCGCTACACCCATAATGTCGATGCTAACAAAGGAACGTGCAGTTAACGGACTAAATGTATAATTTGAGCAAAGATAGACAGTTTCTTTGAGTTATTGATGACTTATTCGAGCCTTATTCAGACATCTACAAGGCCTATTTCAATATACGAGTACAAGGCAATACACGCAACATTGATTATTAAATGTTTGTGCTAAAGCGTCACAGTGAAATTTTCTTTAAAAAATGAATCGTAGTTAGATTTAATGATACTACAGAGTAGAAAGGACGTACATGAAAATGTACCTTATTGCGGTCATTTAAAGATTCCATTTATACAATAGTTTTAATCCTTTACGCAGTTTTGACAATTCGATTCCTAGATCAAATATAGGTTGTTAACAGGAAATTTTAAGATTTACTTAATTTGTTACTTTCATGGTCTGTCGCCTATTTAGGATTTTATGTGCTATGTTAAGGATTATTATGTTATTGCAGAACGTTAAAAAGTCATGATTATCTCAAGAACTAGTTGATGTGTTTGGACTCTTTTGAAAAGATTCAGACAAATAATTTATTAGTACACAATAAATCGGTTTCACAAAACGAAATAGCAATGTACATATTTCATATCTTACATTAAATACCCATTTAATTCATTTTTAAACTTTTCGTCCGAAAATGTATTAATACGTGTACACAAAAAAAAGTTACACAAAAAATCGATAATTGAATTTACAAACCAATTAGTCCAGAATGATTAATTAATAACTTACATTAGATGATTAATCGAATTTATTATACGAATGGTTTATCAGGACGAGAAAAACCTTGCTTCTGTTTATCAAATGTCACCGTACGAGTACATATCGAACGAAAAAAATGACATTATTAAAAATTGCTAAGTATATCATATTCAGTTCTCTTCACTATGATTTCATTGTCTCTCTCAAACTCTTCAATACAATACAAAAGCGAGGCTTTCCTTTTCCGAACTATTCTTCCACAGCGCACCCGTATTAAAAAAAAGAAAATCTTTCTGAACCAGCCAGACCATTTCTTACGCGTTTCATAATAATATACTCTTCACTACCCTCTAATTATCTCAGTTTCTCAATGCACTTGACATTTTCTTAATTAACATTTCATGTACTACTACAAATTTCACTTGGTTTAGGTACCGTTCATTGTACTTACACTAGCGCAATTACGAGCAGGACACTCGTAAATATATGTACATTCCATAACAATATTGTGAATTATATTTATTGTAGGTAGTATTTTCAATATACCTAATATAAAATTCTTATTCTAGACGAGTGCAAAGTTATACTATGATAAGCAGGTTTTTCAAATTGCTTTTGTTAATTTGTTATTAAAGTTAAAAGGAGCAAGACAAAACTTATTACTAATGAGTAGTGTAGGTAGTTAAAGATTTCTTTAAAAGCTGTCACAGCAACCCATCATAGATTGCTTCATCATGGCATCACAATATATTTCCATGAGTTGTTTTCTAAAATACGCGTAGAGATATTTATATTAATTTATTGCAACACAATAGCGTAGCACAATTATTATGAATTCCATATAACTATCCATTGCATAACCGGAAACGAATTACAATCAAATATCTGACTATAGAAAGCTTAGTATGTAGGTAATTTATGGGGCTTTTCGTTGTTCAAAGATATACACGGGCTAAAGCAATTGAATATGGACAAAGCAAAACAAAAATGCTCTACTAGAAATTAGTTAGCAAAATATTAATTGTATTTTCTGATTGAACTTATTAAAATATCAAAAATTGTGCAATAAAAATGTGTCAATAAAAATTTTACCCATCAATAAAGGTTGCAATTTCAAATTCGTAGCGAAATGTGCGCGTAGAGTGCTGTAGCGCTACGTGCTACGGCCACGCTGTGATTAAACAATGAAATTATAAAGATAAAAAATAAAAAATATTAGCATTTGATAAGCTGCCATGCACTCCATTCCAGTTTATCTAATCCTAATAAACAAATTTTATTCACCGGTACTCAGTTTCTTAAACCCGTTGACAAATGTAATTGTGGGTGTTGGATAACTTACTTTTGTTAACCCCGAAATACATGCAAATATAATTTACAATAACAGCGTTAAAAGATAAATACAAAACTTTGAATCAAAAACAATAATAATATCGAATGAAATTTGTAATAACATTTATGTTTATGGTCGCATCAGTTATCGACGCACACTTTAGTGTCACATGGCATTTGATAGAAATATAAAACGTTTGAATAGGAATGAGCTGAACACAAATCGCGAGCGAGATGCATGTTAGATCGAGTTTCTTTAAAACCTGCGCTTCACTCGTTGTTATTTCAAGCATCAGTTGACTCGTTTATATGCTAATTAATTATAGAAACAGGTCTTAACGGCCTATTCTCAATGTTATTTATAGCATACAAGTAATTACCAAGTCGTCAATCACGTTGTGTACTAATCAGTTGGTAGATAAATCGGTATCAATCTGATTTCGCCTCCTGACTGTGTGTACGCACCCACTTATCCTTAATCGTAAGGTAAGGTGGCTCATCAATCGATCTCTCCGATGTATCGTACACTCGTATCGTATCGTACAGCTGTCCTGTAATCGGGCGGTTACGATTCGAAATTCGAATATTGACACATCTGTTACTTTCTGCAAATCGATATTGTCTCTTGGGTATGTGGTGTAATAATGTTCGTTTACAAAAGTCCGACCTAGCGTGCATCGTGCTCTAAGCTGTGTAAAGAATAATCGAATCGATGGCACATTGCGTCAGGTGCGTTTAATATTGTGCGGACAGTAGTGGGCGGATGTAGGACGTTGGCCGGTTGCCTGCTACGAACATCGCTGCAGTGCACGTGACCTGTCAAACAAACACGCTTTTCATTATTATATCCTTATACCCTTTTAAAATGTTTTACATATGCCTCGATACCCCTATAGCGATGTTGTAGCAATACAAGAAATGTTCAATACGTCGAATAAAAACGATTTTATATACAATGAAATTATAATTTTAAAGAAATATAGTAAAAAAAATACATATGTATGTGCTTTACCAGAAGAATCCAACCACAAATGTCATTTATATTTTTCTCACAGCAATAAAAATAAAATCTTAATATTATCCCTAATATGCTTACTGCGAAACAAAGCTGAAGTAATATAATTTAATATTAACACAATTTCGTATATTTTCTTTTGTTAAATGACATAACAGAGACAACAATACGTCTATGGTAATACACCAATGCACTAGGCACGGGAACCTTGCCGTTCCCTTATTGAGCTTTTTAGCCACCAAAGGACATGTCCACAGATATATGTATATGTATATAGCTTTATAAGTCATCTGCAAAATAAGACATAGTCACTCAGTCAGTAGATAATGAAAATTAACAATATTTGGTGTGCTCTAATGTGGAATAGAGGTGGATAAATAATAAACAAGATAAATGGCCCATTTACTTGTGGACGATATCGGAAGATGCGCCCTATAATCTGCAGTGATCAGTATCAAATAAAAAATAAAATGTCTTTTCAATTTGTAAAATTTTATAGGGCTACAACAGTAGGCAACAAGTAACGTAATTTAACGCCGAAAACCTATAAAGTCACCGTTGATTTGCATTTAAAAGAAACAAAAATTTGCTATTAAACTCGTCCGTGCTACGATAACACCATAGTACGCAGTGCTCAGCAGACTGCCTATTTGTAATATGCTCTACATTTCACCAACAAAAGCGCCATTAATTTGAACAGTACAATTGAATTGTTATTTAGTTCATGACTAAGAATAGTACAAGAATTCAAAAAATATTAATCTAGAGGACGCTATTGTGTTCTGTAAAGAAATGCAATCTTTTTATTGCTGCAAAAACTGTGTAGGCGACTGTTTTGTCCGTTTCAAAGATGTGAATTGAAAACAAGTATAAAAATAAAAATAAGTAGAAAAGGCCACGCAATTTACAGGTGAGACTTTTTGTATCATAAATATGTACTATTAATAATAATTACTGCATGTAATTTATTCAATTATATCATTCGGATCAATTGGAACCCTACAATACTATACCATATTACAATACGTGAATTACCTAAATAACGATTAAATGCCATTCCTATTTAAAAATTAAAACAATATCTCAATAAATGGCCTACTACAATACTTCCTTTATTTTAAACTAGCATTTTCCCGAGGCTTCGTGCTCTTTAAATTATTGTTGACGACATCCGATTAGAAATCTCGCAAATAATAGTATTTCTCTACTATATAATTGGTGTTATTATACATACAAACCATCCTCTCGAATGACTCTATGCCTTAAAAAAAACCGCATCTAAATCCGTTGCGTATTTTGAAAGATCTACGCATACATAGGGACAGGGAGAAAAAGTGACTTTGTTTTATACTATTATATGTAAATATAATAGAATACCAATATGATCTATGAAAGCCTAAGCTTCTAATACGTCTAAACGTTACAGTGAGTTATTTTATGATAACAAAAGTCTCACATTGTGTGTACGACTACAAATGACAAATAAAAAAAAAAACAAATAATTATATAACCTTCGTGATCGGTCAGAGTGCGTGATGGCAAAGCAGCTGATGATGTGGCATGATCACATGGACTCAGGGTCCCATTCCAGGGTGTGAATCGTCCATGAACAGCCTCCTCTATTGTACAGAAAACATCCATGCAATTAATTAAATATTGAACGAAAAGAACAATATTTATAAAAGACATTAAAAACAAAAGTGGAAAACGAAAAGTGATAAGGGTATTCCCCTTACGTACACGTCCTCCTATAGTTAAAATAATTAACAACATAATTCTGAATAGTTTTCACTTGTAATTCGAGCCATCCAGCCATTATGTTATCCGAACATTATGTCCAAAACTTACATACATCTCGAATTTTTTTACAGGATGTAATAATACTTAATAGTAACAGAAATAACATTATAAGATATAAAATATTATATTATGTTCTTATACGTTTATTGGTTACTTGAGTTCACACTTAGTCTAAATTATTCCCATTTGTATGAATATTACAAATAGTCATTTATTTAATTACGAATTTCAATGTTCTTAGTCGCAGGTGATTAAACGTTGCCGAATAATATTTTTAAACAATTAATCTTAGACATTTATAGGGGCTTTAGAAATATTCGGCTGTCTTAGTGCCTAGGTTCGATTCTCATTAGCGTGCTCTGGGTCAACAAGGTCTATGAGCTCTTTGAGGGCTCGTTTCTGTGACCGCTTCGACAGATTGAAGGAGATAATTTTGCCACAAGGCTGGCAACGCTATATAAAACACACGATATATAAACTTAAATTCAAAATTCAAAAATTACGTTTTAGTTACATTACATTACGTTACATTTTGACATTTAATGTGTGTAGGTACAGTTGTCCCGTAATTGGATAACCAACTTTACGTTACTAAGTTAATATTGCGTTAAAATTCTCACCCTATGTTCACAACATTTAAAATAATTCTATTTTTTTTTATTAAGTGGGTAAAATATATATTAATTGTAAGAAATATTTTCTAACGTAAACTTTATTAATGAACAAAAATTTCGGCAAAACAAAAGTTAATACGTAAAACTTATGGGTATTTTAAATGACATATTGTGAAACGTGACGCTTGAACGAAACTGGTGTAAAAAAAATTATGACAGCCCTGTGGAAGGTCATTTTAAAAACACCTACAGTTCACACCGATACGATAGTGATACGATGTGAATAGGAGCTTGTATATTTTTGCGATTACAATTTTAATAGCCAATGGATGAAACCGCATCACTTATTCATTAGTTAGGTTTAAGAAAAACCAATTGTGACCAAAAGCTTAACGTGAGAAGCCAGCTGAGTTCGGTGCCAAATATTTTGAAATTGTTTATCTTACATTTCACTTCGTAATGCTGCAATTTTTGCACCGCTGTTTAGCGGCTGAAATGAAAAAAAATATGAAGCAATTGTTAGTAAATGGTGTGAATGAAATAAAAAAAAAGAATTTTTATTAGAAGTGACAACATTGGCGACCGGATTAAATAAACAGGAGGGTAACGAAAAGGCTTCTGATATATTTGGGTAAATCGGTTTTCAGTTTCTTATATTTATTATATTAATTTTAATGGTTTTGAAATAATCTTAGATTATGCTCCACTTATTATCTGGTACTGTCTGAAAAAAGAAACATGAAATCATAAAAACCACAAGAAACACATGTTTTTAGCATGCATGTGACCGTGATAGAAAATAGTACGAACTACAAATTTGGCATGACAAGAGGAAGAGAAGAATCGAGAGTACAGACATGACAACTACATGTAACGGAGGCGTAGACACATAATGGTACTTCCAGTGGCATTGGAAACGCAAATCGCGGGCAATGACACGACGTAAGTAATAATGCATAGCGTTGTTCGGTCATCGGTAACCTGTGCGGCGCCCGGTGCGGCGAGCCGGGCGGCGAGGCGGCGGGCGAGAGCGCGGGCGTGGCGGGCGCGGAGGCGGCTCGGCGGCGCGAGTACTCCGTGCCGCCCACCACCACGGCCGTGCAGCCGCCCACGGGGTCCGTGATGCGCGTCACGCTCAGGCCCGACGCCGAGCGCGGCGGCCGCGGCGCCGCTGGAACGGTACTCATCACTACTCAAAATATTACTAGTGTACGAGGAATGGCTTACGAGCTGGTAATGGATTGATGAGCCCATTCGATTTTTACATCGCTTTCCTTCCTTACAAAGAAAAATCACGATACTGTTTATTATCATCAGCGTTGTAGGTACACGTCCATTCCTGGGCATCATAAACTTTACTCACCAATACAACACCGCTTTTCTAGCTTTTAACTGTCGTGTTTACGATTCCACATTTAACCTCCGAACCGTATAAAACATATTACCTATATAGACTTATATAGTCGTAAATACTTACTCCCAGTATAACTATAAAGGCCAGCAGGCGATGAGCGAGGCCTATAGCTGGATACAGTGGATGTAGTGGATAAGGTTGAGGGG
>DWQT01001155.1:0-17925 GCA_018244895.1 Myscelus amystis hages
ATAAGTGTAAAAAGTACAGACATTAATGTCTGACATTTATGTCAGAATTTCTGTCGTAGTCTGAACGTACCATTAGGCGGGTACGCACTAAATTACTCAAAACAGAAAAAAATACGTACTAAATAAAATATAGTCAACAATATAAATCGTTGCCGAAGCGCGAACAAAGCCGCGGTCACGGCCGCTGCGAGCTCGCAACCAATAAATCCTATACGTTCCGTGGATATGGGCGTCGCGTGCGCGCTAATTAATCAGAAAAACGCGTCACGGCGCGCGCGCGCTTTTTGCGTGTTGCGCGCGCGGCCCGGAAGCGAACGCACGATCGCCTCTTTTTGCTATCCCATTAATTTTTAATGCGATCAAGAGCAACGCCCGGCCATTGTTTTACCAGCAGTGTAGCTGTAATGTAATGTAATGCTGTCCACTCGTTTGATGACCGCTTCCACTTGTGTCGTATGTTTAATAAATTATATCCAATAAGTATAAAAATAGAGCAGGAATAATCGATTTAAAAAATGTTATGCCCAAATTAGATAGTGTAATTTAGACCGTAATTTTGAACGCGTCGGAAACGGCCATCTTGTTTTACACATATTGACAAATATGCAAAATGGCGTTTCTTTGACATATTTATGATTTTATGATCATTAGAGTTCAATCAACTACCGTTCATGTCCCGTTCTCATTAATCAATGACAATAGTATAATATATGTAGATTCGAATTATATTACAATTAGTTTCGATCAATATTCCATTTTTTAAACAATGAACGGGCATTAAATTATTGACAGCATTTTAAATTTCAATCGTATTCTTTCATTGCAAAACGTACAATAATTATTGTTCACATGTTTATGACAACAAAACGCAGAGAGCTACATGATAAATTAAAGATAATATATAATATGTAGTTTTTGAGAATTGAAAAATCCGTCATTTGCCGAAATTAGCATGAAAGTTGTCTCCCACGAACTGTGGCTACACTTTCACTCGTTAGCAGGTTTAAGGTTTCCGTTAAAGAGTACAGAACGCGTTATTCGTTGGGAATAAATATTAAAGATGGAATTATGCAAAGCGTTCTAACCTTTTTGCTCTTTCTTCTATATTCATAAGTAAACCGTGAATAATTTAAATCAATGCTTCCAATACATCAAACAGCAACTAAACATTGCTTTCAAAAACTAAATGGCATTTGGTTGAGTGATTTGTAAAACTGACTGCTGTGCTGAAAGTGGAGATTTCAATGCCGATTCAGGGTACAAAAAATGAAATTTAGGTAGATATGTTGTTTATCACCTGAAGTCGGGCTCTCTCCCTATCTCTATATTGTTATCCATATTCCTATTATTATTAAATAAATCTTTTACTGATATACGACTGTATCAAGAAAACTTCTTTACAATAAAAATATAATAAAAAAAATATGGGTTCAAAGTGGGTTGACAGTGAAATCGCTTAAATTGCTTCGCTTGTTTGTTTTCTATACGTTGTGATTAGGCTATAGCGTTACGGAAACCATGAATTAACCGGAAATTTAGTAACGTAGATCATAAATCAAGTTAAACACATATTTATTCAATGATCATTATTTGTAATTTTTAAAGCAGTATTTTGAACTGAATAACTTTCGAAGGTATGTTTGTTCCTACGAGCATCTAAGTCGAAATCGTCACGATATGTGATCTGTGACTTAAAATAATGACTATTGTCTAATTAAAAGTAATATAAAAATGTGTTAATTTTGAGTAAAACGTCTCCGCGAGAGAATGTGATAAGGTATATTATTTCTTCACTTAGAGTTCGCAATGTACCTAAGTACACATTTCTTTATCCACTTTCGCCATTAACTGAAAATGTAATTCGTAGTGTGCTATTATTTATTAATCTCGTGAATGTCGTGCAGAGTCGACGACCCGACGACATTGGCGCAAGGTGCCCGTCCGCTTACATTTCTAGCGGTTGAGGGCTTATAAGATCATTTATTCCAAGACTTATTTCAACACATTCATCAAAAAGTTCGCTGTATCACTTTGACTGCGATCAAATTATTAACAAATTGAGATTCGCTATCAACACCCTTAAAGAACATTCTGGAAGGCAGGCACACGACAACATTATTTAACTCGAGCTACAAGATCAAAAACTGAATTTATGTTCGTAAAATAATTGCTAATAAAAAGCAGCAATAAAGTACTAAAGCATTTCCTAACTAACACGAATCGTCACTAAAAAAATGGCACAGATGCAGAACGGATTCTGTCGGTGTGATAATTCTCAAACATATCCGAAGCAATTTCGCGCGCAATGTAGCGTTTTTTTTTTCATTTAGCGGGCCTAGGAGGCGCGCGCTCGATGCCAGCGTTAATTGCAATCGTAGGAGAAGCCCATAATGCATCTTTAATGTAATCGTGGGGATACTTGACCATTGTTACGTGACGCACGCGATACCTTTTTTTCATTGGTGCATCGGAGCGAGTGACGGCCGAAGAAAAACGCGGAATGAGGTTACTTTAAAACGGTATATCGCTGCAAAAAACGCAGGTCACCGCCCTTGCCGCCGGGGGTGCGTTTCCAAAGTAATTATATCATAAAACTGCGATTTTACAAACAACAATTTCTTGCGTCGATTCATGTGATGACAGCTAACGAGCAATGTCGGTATATTTAATTACTTTAAAACAATCACGTTTGATTTATTATCCTCATTTAGCTGGGTTGGCATACAATTTAAACAAAACAAACTGACGCCTACATCGTCTTATGATAACTTAACAGTACTGTGATATAGGTGTGTATATAAGTTAAAGGTTTTGTTTAAAGCATCTTTTCAGTTTTCATTGCAATTAAAAATAGCAGGTTTTTCACGGCTACCATTTGCGGCTCGAGGTCAAGGACCAAAATTAGTGGCTAAAGCAGGTCGCCGGTTGCCGGCCTTGAAAGAACAGAAGGCATGCTGTAGAGTGAGAAAGGTAATATGAAGTAGTAGCGGTTATTCTGTTTGAAAACGTTGTCAGCGCGAGCAGATTATTTAGGTTGGCAACTATTTTGCATTGTTATGTTGCCAAGCCTTTACTAATTAATCAACATGAATTTGAGATATATCAACATATAGTGGTCAGTGAGACATGTTATTAGAATATTTTATAAAATCTCTGTTTTCATTAATGGTACATCACAATCTTTTTTCTATTCGTATTATTCTGTATAAATTGTTATACAATTGAGGTCTATTCACTTAAGTAAAAATATACAAGTGCTATCTTATACAAGCTAATTGTATATACATAATGTTAATTTTAATTTGAGATGACTGTGGATGCAAAATTTATCAACCACTATTATTAATAGAATGGCTTTTATTCCACTTGGGAATAAAAAAGTTCTCATACACATATGTGCGATTTCTCAATATTGTCACGTTCCATATAAAAGCGTGTATTAGACGTAATTTAGATTTTAGAAATATTTCAATAAAGCCGATAAAAAATGTATACTATATTTAATATTCAATAAATTAGATATTTTATTTTATGTATTACTCAGCGAAGCAATGGCTTATCAAGTGCCAAGTAAATAAATAAATTAATAAATTAATTTTACGTACTCTCTACGGCAAGGGTGGAAGATCAGGTTCGAAATATTACTTATTATATAAATAATTAGGCAAGATTGTTTGTGTACAGGTTTTCAAAAACCGTGCCGTCTTCAAATGGTGACATGTTGAAATCATCTCCACCAATACGGTGTATGTTTTTTTTATTATCAGCATGACATAATGAATTCCAATTAGATGGAACAATAAAAATAAATATTGATGGTTTATTTGTCACGCAATGGAACACGACTGTACTGTGTTGCCATATATGATTGGCATTTAACTCATAAAAATAATTATCTGACACATTTCACAGACGATATTACGTATAAAACAAATACGACAATTCAATATCTTATCTATGAAATATGACGTTTTGTTATTGACATGCAATAAGTTTAATTTTAAATTGATTTTTCAATAATTAATAACTGATAAGGAATGTATAATATTATTGCCGAATTATAAACATACATAAAATGCATTGCACGCTTCTAATATGTGTCTTATTGGCGTGTTTTTTGGGGTAAGTAAATGGTAGCTATTGTTTTTTTAGCTGAAAGAATTTGTGCTATCTTGCATTTTATGATTTTACTAATTTCAGCATACGCAATGTAGGGGCTAAGCGTGCGAGCGGTGATCAAGAATGGGATATCCTGATTTTCACCCAGCAATGGCCAGCGACTGTTTGTAATGAATTGCGTAAACATCACCACACGAAAAAATGCACAATGCCCGCCGCGCGCGACTCGTGGTCTATACACGGCATCTGGCCCACCAAACTGGGTACAATCGGACCTGCATTTTGCAACAGGACGTGGCTCTTCGATCCAGAACAGGTCAGACCTGTTGAGTCTGAGTTAACACAAGTTTGGACAAACATTGATGCAGGTACGCTTCAACCAAGTATGTTATTTAAATAACCCAAGGACCATACTGTGTTTTAAGTTGCTTTCCATCATGTGGGACAGCAGTCAAATGCGAGGCTATACCTAAATAAAAAAGAATATTGTTATTGGACGTGAATATTAAAAAAAGTCAAATGCAAGTCGTTAGGCAATATCCAAATTCTATTTATTTCAAACA
This sequence comes from Myscelus amystis hages, assembly GCA_018244895.1. NCBI lineage: Eukaryota > Metazoa > Arthropoda > Insecta > Lepidoptera > Hesperiidae > Myscelus > Myscelus amystis. The sequence goes on from DWQT01001155.1 coordinate 4,683, forward strand.
AAATCTATATCTATATGTTGAATAATAAGCCAAATAATCACATTTTATACTGGACTGGATTTGAGATGCATGTCAGCATTAAATGAGTTGAACACATTTGTAAAATGTCTTCAAATCAGCTAAGAGATGATAGGTTGTATTATAAATAGATGCTGAATTGTAAATTATTTCCATTCTGACTCATATTGTTGGACATACAAGGAAAAATAAAGACTTATTAGTATATAATGTGCGACATGTAATGCAGAACAAGGAAAATAATTGAGAAAAAATTAAGAAAACAAAGGGATTACTCATTTTTTCTGTTGCAAAATATACCTGAGTGTCCACTACTTCGTCTGATAGTAAGATACAGCCTAGGATGGACTCTGGTTCCATAGACAGTGCATATTGTCTATTGTCTTGAAGACATACTGGTGAATTATTAATTACAGGGTCGCAGTTATATTCTCTGTGGGCACACGAATGGAGTAAACATGGAACCTGCGCTGCCGTACTTCCACCGTTGAATTCGGAATTCAAGTACTTCGCCAAGGGTCTGGAGTGGTTTAAAAACTTTGACATGACAACAATACTTAGGAACGGTGGCGTATCACCATCGAATACCCAACGTTACAAAGTCCTAGATATCCACAGTGCGATTAAAACTAAATTAGGAGTCAATCCAGCTATTCAATGTGTTCGCGAAGACGGTGTAAGCATGATCGATGAAATTAGGATTTGTTTCGATAAGAATCTTGTCTTACACGACTGTAATGGTATTAAATCGCGGAAAATGATAGAAACACAGGCAGTTATAACGAACTGTGATCCGTCCCAAGATGTGCTGTATCCTCATTATTCCCAAGGTTCTATTTATGTTGAGCTATACAAGGTTGTCCTGTTCCTAAAATGGCTTACTCTGTAAACTTGCCAATTACTATTAAGCTATGGGTTTTTTTAAATGTTTTATACAAAAAAAAAAAACAAAACATTTTTTATTCTCTAGTGTTTTCAATGAAATCTAATTTTATTGTGCGTAGATTTGAAACAGCTTTTTAAAGTGTTGTATAATTTTTGTAACAGATATTTGAGAATTCTTTATATATTGCTTCGTGTTTTTGTATTGCCTAATTCTATGAGATTGGTTGTAAAGACCTAATGTTATTTATATTATGCTTTTACATATTGTCTACTTATGAATTTTTATTAATGAATTCTCAAGTAACATAGTTAATTATTCATATATGAAATAATATAGGTCAGCAGGGTGTAGTATGATAGATTAAAAATTTATTCGCTATGAAATGCATAATATTAATTGTCTGTAATCTTTAAGCTTTTCACACTTATAATGAAGCCTTTTAACCCAGCTTTAGGGTGTAAGAGGCCTGTAGTCAAGCTGAATTTTTATGGATTTTATTGTCTGCCTGATTTTTATAATACAAGTATATTTTTGAGATGCAAATATTTGTAATAAACAGTCTGTATATTGTCTAAATTATCTTTTCCATTACCTTACAGTACGGACTGTAGCAACTCTATGTCTGTATGAATCATATACAAACATCGGACATTTAAATTGTTTACATAAATAAAATACAGTTCATATAATTTAGCATTCAAATCTGAAATGCCGGTCGATAAACATATTAAGTTCAGGTTGTTAAGCTTTATATTACGTACATCTGTATATGTATGCTTATTTGATTAAACTATGACCTCTAGTTAAATGATATCATAATGTAAATTCAAATATAGATAATAGATTAATAATTCTTGTAATAAACATCTAAGTATTATGATGTACTTATATAGTGTGATAAAATCAAATTAATTGAACTCTGTTTTCAGGGCTTTTCAGTTAAGGTTGTGATTGGCTAATAAACTGTCAGATACAAGGCACTTCCATATATTTTCTGTGCTTTGCAGTAAGCAAAGAATGAAATAGAATAGGTTTTGCTTAGAAAAATCAACATATACCTCTTGAATGGCAATTGAATGAACTGCAGAGTAAATATGCAACTCATGTTAACAACTGTCAGGAAAATGATTTCATATCACCCCGCATAACAGTCTGGTAAATAATTTATGTGACTAAATAATAATAGCCAATTTCTGTTATTTGAATTGTTTAAATAATTTTCTTTAGTAAGTAATTTTTATTATAGCAAAATGTACAAATCATTGCTTTGTATAATTGTTTATAATTATTGGGTTCAATGTGTTTATCATTTTTTTTTTAAATCTTTAATGGTCTTATAATGTTTTATCTTAACCTCATTATCACTCAAAAATGTGAGAGCAAATAAATTAGATTGTGTTAGATTTTGTATCTAACGAAGTTACATATTATTTATATATATGAATAATAATTCGAAATCTAAACCTATGTAAGAGTTATAATGTTATACAACGAGAAAGAACTGAAATAAAACATATTATTACTGACACGAGTTTATTAAACAAAAAGAATCTTATTGATATTCACGAATGCTCAAATTATTTCACAATACAAATTATCCCGACGATTTTAAAATCTAAATATTGATAGAAGCATCAGGAAAAACCATATATTTTTGCTTACTCAAATAACGATTAAAAACGAACCTTATTATCAGCGACATACAAACGAGAAATAAAAACGTTTTCTCAGAGCTCAGTCAGATATTGGATACATAGGTACCCATCGAGAACGACTAAGCTAGTCTGTTGAGCGACAGATAGTAACTGAATATTCGCAAAAATTTATAATCACGAATTTAAAATCAATACATTTTAACACACAATATTATTTTAACCCAAAATGTTGCCAGATTACAATATACTGCTAATATTAGTGGCAATCCACAAAATCTTAAATGTGTAGTTAAAATCATAGATCACTCCAACTGTTTATTCCTTATGAAAATTAATAATATTTTGAATTGCTTAAAAAATTAACCGATTATTGCTTCAATTGATCGACATTGAATGAAATTGTAACATTTCCTAGGGGTAGGGTAACATAAGAAGCTTAATGCATTGTTTTTCAACGCATTGCCCAGTACGGCATATGATTATACAGATTAGAATTAACATTATTTTAAATAGATAAATAAATTGTAAGGGTTATGTTACATTTGTATTTCTGATGACATATCGAGATTGGTGTGTAAACTGCATTACATCTTTACATAGTATAAAATAAAGTCGCCTCCGCTGTCTGTCCCTATATGTGCGTAGATCTTTAAAACTACACAATGGATTTTGATGGGGTTTTTTTAATACATAGAGGAAGGTTTACATGTATAACAAGCTTTTGTCCACCGGTTTCGCACGCGTTGCAATTCGGAATTCCGAATGGCAATAAGTAAGACTGTATATATGAATTTAGATATTCCAAAGATGGTAGGAAATTTTCTTATAGGTATAGGTAAAGAGGAATTGTTTTACTCCAAATTTACGGTACCCGAAGCCGCGGGCAAAGGCTAGTTGAATATCTTAATTCTATATAACTATATTTCACCAGTAGGAGTAAGATGCGTACGAAAGTAATTTAACACTCACAAGTGAAGCAAAACCCGGAGAATTTACAATATACGTCACACTTGCACATATAAATATCACTGTTTGTGCCGCGGCATTTAAATTCACCTTCATCTGAAATGTGATGCTTCCAATCAAATTCCCTGTCCCTTTGATACTATGATCACCGCAGATGGCACCAGTCCTGCAAACAAAATACGATGAAAAGATTTAAGACGTTATTAAATTAAAGAATTGTGTTGAACTTAATATCCGAGATAAATTTATGTTATTAATTAATGTGACTTCAATTCCTAGCCAGAACAAATATTAAAGTAATAAGTATATGAGTATTTTGGCTTTAGTATTTTAGTTTAAATTGATCTATTCTCCAAAGATAATAATTAATAAGAAAAAAAAAATTTTAAAATGATCAAATGTTATTTGGATTCTGGCCGTATCAGAATTTCACGTAATAAGGGCCAGGTAATGTATAAAAAAAATATGGACATAATTTACCTAAAGCATCCAATGGTTTTTCGTAGTCCTCGTTTGTGAATATTTTCTTGGGAAATGTGGTCATCAGTTTGATGTTAGAAAGTTGACTGTACTCTTGACTGTTCATTTCTAAGAATAATCTGTAAACAATAAAAAAAGAAATTAATATGTGGCATGGAGAATGACTCTTGAGTCACACTTTTATTTATTTAATAAATGATCAGACAAAGGTGGCAAAAAACTGGCCTGTCTTATAAAAAAAAATGCCAAAAATATGCTGAGGAATATTTGAATCAAGAACAGAACTCGTTCTATGACCATTATTTTCGATATGGGAAAATATTTTATCATTTTATACTGTGGGTGATTAAATGGAATGATAGAATAATATTTTAAAACCCACCTAACTGCGGTCAATGGCTCCTTAGCACCAAATGTATGCGTCAGCGATTTGCCATCCGGCAGTCTCAACTGTATACGGGCCTGGTCGTAGCACACCTTGGGCGCCGCGGGGGACGCAGGCTGCGGCGCGGGCGCCGGCGCCGGCTCTGGTTCTGGTGCCTTCTGGCCAGATGCCGCTAACCTGCCAGACAAATTTCGGCGCATACCAACATAACATACCAAAGCTTAGCTGAAAACTACAAAGAAAATACTACATCTGTATCCAAAGTGATCTATTAAAATGTCAGCTGAAAAATATAAACTTGAATTTTCATTTTAATCTTTATCTATAAGTCTTCGTGGAACGACCACAGGTTTTAGTGTTTAATATTGAACTATAATTTCATAGTAACATAACAGAAACAGATTTAAATTTCAACATAAAAATAAAACAAATTGTACTAAGATAATCAGTGCTATTGAGATGAGAAATTTATGCTGAGCAATATTTTTAAGTTTATGTACCCACTTTCTAGCTTGTTTGTCTGCTTCGATCTGTGCCCGGACTTTCTCCCGAGCTTTCTGGTCTTCAATCTTCTCTCGCCGCCGCTGCTCCACGAGTTTCTGCATCTCCTGCTCCTGCATGCGCAACTTGGCATCCTGCATGTCCTTGCCGGACTTGATGCGAAGACGCTCCCGTTCTAATGCTTCTGCCTAAATATTTTTGAAGTTATAAGTCTTTAGGTGCGTTACGAAAAATTTATAAGAGTGAAATTTTGAAAGCTACAGTATAAAGTTGCAACAGTTGCAGTCTCGAAACACCAGTCTGAAGTTAGTTGCGTTTATAAAAAATATATTGGCGTTTATAATCGTATTTAGGGTGGTGATACATTTATTTATCATTTAACAGAAACAATTATTTATGAAGGGATCAATCTTCAAATGCTGTTACTGTATTGTCAATTACATTCACAAGGCAACATCCCCTCTTAATATTAACTTGTATAAATAATCTAACAACCAAAGAACAAATATTTGTGTTCATTCAACAAATATATACCCTGCATGGAAATCAAACTCAAAACGCCCAGCGGCCAGTATCCCAACCACTAGATAAACCAACCAGTCATGTAGAATATTTCGATAGAAGATAATAGAAGAATATTTCAATATATACTAGTACATGAGAACACATAAGATTACCAAAAATATACCATGTACTAAATATACCATTCAGCACTAAGCTGTTAGGTAATCCATTAATAGTAAACTATTACATTTATTATAATTAAAACAGTATTGAGCTAACCTTTTCCCTTTCCTCTCGCTCCTTCCGTTTCTGTTTCATTCTCTCTTCGAGCAGTGCTAGCTGCGCCTTCTTTTCTTCTTCAGTCAACGGCTTCTTCTCTTCTGTAGACTCTGAGAAGCTGCTGTGGTTGGTTTTAGCCGCATGGAACTGCATTTCGTCTTGGTTTTTGAACAACTTGCCGCACTCGTCGCATTTTAATGATTTAGCCTCAGCTGCTGCTTCACTGGCAGCTGCTTCTGTGGACGTAGTGGCTTCAGACGATGTCGGAGCGGAAGTTGACGTGCCTTCGATCGTATGGCCGGTTCCCATCGAAGGGTCATCAGCGTGCGCTAACAACCATTCCATCGCGGGCTCCACGCCCTTGTAATTAGTTACAGCGAGCGCCTTTTCTCTACAAGCAGATACCGACACATCATAACCTAATTGTGCAAGTCTATTAAATTTATAAAATGTAAGTATACGTACGCCTTCTCCTTCGGGAATCCCATTTCGATTAAGGTTTGTATATCAGCCATGTTAATGAAATCATGTAACACTATTTATTTCATTAATCGTATTTCAGCGGATACGGAATATTTTAAAAGTCACTTTACAGCGCTACATCAGCTGTTTTTTTTTTAATGCATGACACTGTAAGTCAAAAGATTCATTTTATATTAAACTATTTTTATGTAAATTATATAAATTCTTTTTAACTAGCAGATGGTGTATACAGAACGAACTACGAAGAATGTTTTCTTCTTGTTGTTTATTGAATGCTTCAGAAGTTTTTATTGATTATCTGTAAACTACTTTATGAATTTTGACATAGGTCATAAAATCGTTATTTTTAAACTTTGACTTTGTAATAATTTGGATTATCTTCAGAATTTAATTATATATTGAAAGTAATAATTGTAATACAATGTCGGTGCAAAGGAGGCAAGGTCGACGAAAAAGCATGCAACACAGTGATCCAGGAAAAATATTGGATTTGGTCATGAATCTCAATGACGACATATGCGCTAATTTGCAGATAAAAATTAATTCCTATGTACGCTGCTTTGTATTCTATTTTTTTTTATCTGAGCTAATCTATTACTTGTTTTAGGGAATTAGGCACAATTTTCTTCATTTCATTAAAAAAACTGTTATTTTATTATAAGTCAGGCATATTTTCCAACAGCTTGTGGAAGAATGTGAGGCGGACACAGTGCTACTCGTTGTAGTACATGGAACGGGAAATGAAGCTTTTATTGAAGCCGTTGGGTCAACCGCTATGCCACGTAAATTAAAAATTTGCGTAAGCTTAAAATCTCTTATTTTCCTACGATTTATTCCTGTAATTAGATTTACTGATTGAATGTTTGTTAAAAATCTTTCATATCTGGTTCAACGATGGGATGTAAGCAGGTGAATTCCGTAATACGGTGAACCCCCTATCAACTATCTATGGGGCCCCTTAATACTGTTTGTCACTAACTATAATACTATAAGAAACTGTAACTATAAGAAAATGTAGATTTTCTCTGTAAAAAAAATCTAAAAAGATGTAATAATTTTTTTTTATATAAAATTCAGAACTACGAAAAAAAAACATAACGTTCCGTTTCTCGTAGATGCCGCACAAACTCAGCGACGTGCTGAAGTCCTCAACAGAACAAACAGAAATGCTGGCCCACTTGGGAGCCGATTTCCAAGCCATTGTTACACCAGTGTGTTTATTCAAATGTTTCTATGCAACTTTGTTCTCGAAAGTCTATCTATTTGTTTGATTTTTCACATGCAGATCGCAAAAAAATGCTTTTTTTCTTTAATCTTAAACTGCTGTATTATTGTTACGTTATATGGGTCAAAGGATTAGAACTCGACGCTTATCTTTAATTTAGATATTATAGATAGCTATAAAAAGCTTACCTTTAAATAACATTGTTTTAAACATGTAACACAGAAGCTTTCCTTTTGCTACTAGGTTAGTTATAGACTGAGGCTAAATAGATTTATAATGTCTATATTTTTTCCAACCCAGCACATATCTAAAGACAATCTGAAGAAACGTATCGTATTATTCCCCGTGCCGGACAAGACATTCTCCGTCATCGTGTGTGTGTTTGCGCCTAAAGTGTTGGAAGAAAACGTTGCGAATATTGTTTACGAGTGTTTTCTGTACGTGTCTTATTCGCTTGTTTCTTAATTATTGGAAATGCATCATTACCCTGCGGCTTAGTTTAAAGTTAGTCCTTCCCGGGGCCAGGGAATTAAGTATAGGAAATATAGATTTGACCGTACAAAGTTATGTGCGTTTCTAACACAATATGTCAGAATTATACTCCAAAATGTACTGTAAGCGAGTAAAGTCGGCCATATTTGGCTATCATATATTTGGTATTAAAGTATTTGTACATTTGGAAATCGCTCATTAGTTAATGTTTTTATTTCTAACTGTATACTAGATTTTGCTGGCCAGTTCTCAAGCAAACAGTGGCCTTGGAATACGAATGTACGTTGAAACAGAAATGCCAGCAGCTTTTGCGTGTTGCTCGGAGGCTTTTTAGTCAGGTGTGTAAATGGTTTTGTAAATATGAGTTTGATATACTTTGGTGAACTCATGGCCTATATTTGTGAAGCTTCATTTTGGGAAGTCTGAAATTGACTTATTTTTTATCTGTTGCATAGTTTCCTGAGACTGTCTTAAGCATGCACACTGATGATTTTTTTAAATTTTTTCATCTCAAATTAAAACCGAACTTCGGAAATATTGTGCTGCATATTATTTTTGTTTCTCCAAAGGTGGCTTCTTTGAGTACACTTCTCCGGATAGCGATGGGTCAGGCGAAGCAGTTGACCAAAGCGGAGTACTGCTCCGTGATGCTGGTCGACATTGATACGATGGAGCTCGTCAATCTCACTTATAATCCCGGGAATATGACTGTTAGCGTTCTTTTCTTTATCGTTCTCGCATTTGGCGTATTTTGAGACTAGAATATTATATTTTCCAAACGATTTCGACTCTACCGATGTATTTGTTATAATCATTTGGTCCATATTTGGATAATTGATCACGACAGGGTCCAGAAGTTTCATATACCTGTAGGTAGATAGATTATAATCAACGATTGAGAATGAATGATGACAAAAAGGGACATGTTTTCTGTACTATTATAACCTTCCAAATGATCGTGCAATACCAAAAACAGATTTCCAAAGCAGCGCTCACAAAACTAATTGCCACATTACATTCACTGCGTGTTTTATGTCTTCGTCATCATGTGATTAAAAAGTCCTGTATCCTCGCAAGGACGACAAGGAGACAGAGGAGCGGCGGTTCCCAATGAACATCGGGATAGCCGGGCAAGTGATCAACACTGGTACCCTGGTGAACGCGAAGTCGGTGAAGGAGCACCCAGCCTTCAATTCGGACATTGATTGCTTGCCCGGAGTGGATTGCAAGTTTGTACAGCTGTGATCTCGTATATTATTGCAGGCATACTTTTTCGAGGCATCTCACCATAGTCCCCAGAAGTAGAGGCGCATCTGTGGTCGACCTGAGATTGGAATTTAATCTTATCTGGGGTCGATTACAAATGTCCATTGGCGACAGTAGCCACTTACCATCAGGTGGACTGCAGGCTCGTCTGCTATTTGCATATTATAAAAAAAGGCATTCACAAAGGCATCGATTTAAGCCTAAAGATGTCTTTATTGACAATGCTTTCTCCGTGCGGATGTTTTGTCCCTTTCCTTTAAGTATACCTTTATTTGTTTGGCTTAAAGATATCATAATGTCACCGAGGATGTCTGATGGTCCCTAGTAAAGTCGGAAGGGATATGCTTGAATAACATTTTATTAAATTAATGAATGTTCCTCACTCCTCTGCTATAGTAATTGTAGCTTTGTCAAATGCCTTGCAAAAGTAATGGATATTTCCAGGATAGTTTAATTCTTCAACTGCCTTTGAACTCCAGACTTCTACGCTAATGTGAAGTAAACTTGTATTACAGGCATAGTATACATCCTAAACCTGACGTAGAATTGCCGAATTGTGATGTACAGTCAGTAACTCGCTATAGTTGTCACACTATACAATCTATACTGCGTAGTGGACGCTGTTGCAGGTCACTTCTGTGCTTCCCAATACGGGAACAAACCGGGATTATCGGTGTGGGCCTGTTGATCAATAAAATTGGCGATCCTTACTTCGACGCCATGGACGAGGAGATGGCGCTGGCTTTCAGCATCTACTGCGGCGTTTGCATTATGCATTCGGTCGTGTACCAGAAAATCCAAGAGGCGCATATCAGGAACGCCCTCGCGAATGAACTGGTTATGTACCATATGAAGGTGATTTGATGTTTATGCGTCTTTGAAGAATGCAAATTTAAAGATCTTCATTTCTAGTAATGTCCAAAGACACGCCTTGGTTATAATTTCAGTCCAAAATGCTGGGATTTGGTTTGATGTAACGGCATTTATAGATCATTTGAAACGAGAGCAGATACATACATACTTATTAGTTTCGAAAGCTATTTCTTAAGAAATCGTTTCAAGAATTTGCTTGGTACTTATAAAATTGTTATCAGAATTCGGAATATGTATTGATAGCATTGATCCAACTTTTCCAGTTCTGTATCAATTTATAGGTGGGTGATTCAGAAGTATCCCATCTCCTGGATTGTTCAGGCTATCACAACCATCCGCATATATCCAGTCTTCATTTCAACCTACGAGCATTGCCAATGCGAGAGTTGCCATGTTACGTTATGAAAATGTTCTCCGAACTTGGATATGATAAGAGGTGCGTTTAATTACTTCGTTGATTACCTCTGTCAGCGGTTGCTTATAGGCAGAATATGATTAGCAAAGAAACGAATGATAAGAAAGATAAGACAATAGAAAAGAATTAGCAATGTTTTCGCACAAAGTATATTATCTATTATCATTATTTCAGCAGACATCATATGCGATTGTAATTCGGAAATCAATAAAATTCCTTGATCTAGTGCCAAATATACTTCGCAGTGTGTGTCATTCGTAATGGGGTTGACGATAAATGAGCCCGCTGTATAGTATTAGCTCCAAATGCACCTTCATTAATACCGAACCCAACAGCAATGCGGTTAGATAGTAGGTAGATAGATACATATGACAAGGAAAACATTGAGAGGAAACCTGCACGCCTTAGAGGTGTTATAAAGTGTACAATATTTCCTAAGGCGTGTGAAGCCTACCAACCCGCACTTGGCCAGCGTGGTGATTTATGGCCTAAATCCGTCACACCATAAGAGACATGGTTCAGTGGTGGACCACTAAAACGGTGAAACAATTACACCCTTCAGGTTCAGTATCAAGAAGCAAAAGCTGGCCCGTTTCGTTTTGCACGTGAAGAAAGGGTACCGAGACGTGCCCTACCACAGCTGGTTGCACGCGTTCAGTGTGGCCCAGTGGACCTTTGCCGCCCTCGTCAACTATAAACTCGTCGCACAGGGTTACTTCACGTTAGTTATGCATTATTTGCCTTCTTAATGTTTGTATTACTCCTATTTGAAGATGTTTTGTATTAAACGTCTTTATATCAGTTACCTCTAATAGGACTATTGAAATGGGACTGTAAGTGTGCATTCAGTTAATAATAGGCATTAGTAGGATTTAGTTGGTAAGTATTCATCATTGACGAATTTACAATTCATCATCAGACTGTTCACGTATTCATTTATCTCATAAGGCCTGCAGTAGTCGAACTGTTACGGTGTATTTATGAAACCCAAATTTGGAACACATTGTTTTTTAACATACGTCCGTTATAGAAGATTTTCTCCACTTTTCAGTGAACTTCAAGGTTTGATGTATTTAATAGCTGGTCTGGTTCACGATATGGACCATCGTGGCACAACAAACAGCTTTCAAATGATAGGACGTGAGTACTCATTTATGCTTTCGATTCCTGCGATAGTGGTTAGAAAAGCTCTCGAATGTTCTGGAATGTTCCAGAAACGACTTTAGCGGCGCTGTACTCGAGCGACGGCAGCGTGATGGAGCGGCACCACCTCGCCCAGGCGATGTGTGTCCTCAACACGGAGGGCTGCGACATCCTGGAGGCGCTCCCGCGGCGGGACTACGACAGAGCCATCATGCTGTTGAGGGATTACATACTCGCTACGGATTTGGCTAACTATTTCAAGTATGACTTTCATATAATATGTCTTATCTATCCAAATAACTGAATTTGTAACATTAAAATAACCGCTCTTTACTAAATGCGTACGTATACAGGGCATGGTTTTGTCTGTCTATCTGTGTGTTTGTTCCGGCTAATCTCTGGAACGGCTAGACCGATTTTGACAGGACGTTCACTGGTAGATAGCTGCTGTAACACGGAGTAACTTAGGCTGCTTCGATTTAGAGATGCATGCACAAACATTGAAACAAACAAATGTACATGATATACATACATCGATAGAACAAACGCTGTATGACGAATCCGTGATTTGCAGAAACCTGAACGAGTTCAAAATGGTGGCGATGGATTATCAGAAGGGTAACCGCGTGCACGCGGCCGCGCTGCAGTCGATGCTGATGAACGCGGCCGACCTCAGCGACCAGCTCAAGGACTGGGGCAGCGTGAAGAAGACCGCCGTGAGAACACTCCTTTGATAACCGTCTAGGGTTTTCATCGAGTGTCTTCGAAACCGGCGTGTGTTTGAAGAGAGTGATGAATGTAGGAAGGTTTGTAAGGACAACGATATCTGGCACTCGGTGCGCCCTGCCTACTCTGTTCTGGATTGTTCTGGATCAGGCGTGATGATATAATAATAATAATAATAGTATTTTTATATGAAACAATTAACAATACATTGGTACTAAATTATATTTACATTATATAGATATTTTTATAATATGCAACAAGTAGGAAAGTCTATTCGTTTGCAATTCAAATTCCTCCTGGCAGGGTGAGTTCAAATTCTGCCGCGCACCTGACTTGTAAGGTGCGTTTTTTAAAGAAAAAAAATTAAATATCACTCGCTATAAGGGTGAAGGAAAACATCGCGATGAAATCTGCACACCTTGGAGTATGTTATAAAATATGTAATGTTTCTGAGGTGCTCCAATCAAATTTAGTCTGCCGATCCTCACTCGGCCAGCGTGGTACACCAAGGCCTAATACGCTATCCTATGAGAGACCTGTGTCCAACAGTGGACCGGTAAAAGTGTAAGCGAGTGTGAGTCGTGTAAGGTTTGAACCAGGGCGTAATTGACCCGCGGCGTGCAGGCGGCCGTGCTGACGGAGTTCTTCAGGCAGGGCGAGCTGGAGAAGAGCCGCGGCGAGCTGCCCAACGTCATCATGGACCGCGACAAGTGCTTCATACCCGACCTCGAGATACAGTTCCTCAACATGACCTGCGTGCCGCTGTTCGAGTGAGTCAATTATTCCCTAAGTTCTTGGCGTCGCGATTGCTTTAGTGCTTAGTAAAATACGAAACAACAACTTTGTGTTTTTTTTTGCCTTTCAATTCATATTGTAGTCGTACAGACTATGTGACAGCAGGCATAGGAGGAAACGTCACAGGCCGAGTGACAACTGACAGCTGACA
>DWQT01001156.1:0-17925 GCA_018244895.1 Myscelus amystis hages
TCAATAAATATTCTACCGAGAAAAAGACGTTGTCACGTAAAATCTTCGCCCGTAAAACCGACTTTACAGGCAACCGGCTTTTTTATGAATTTTAAAACGATTAAGTTTGATAAATGTGGTTCATTGATATAAAATCGAATTGTTTAACTTCCAAATAATTATCTTTATTTAATTATTTTGTTATAATATACGTATATTTACTGTCCGTTTTTGTAAAAAATAAATAAGGTACATATGAGATGGTTAATTTATTATCTGTCCAAACTCACAAATGTCAATTGTCAACATAAACGTCGCTCATGAAAATGGCGTCGTCGAAGTAAAGGTGACGCTATGTCGATTTACTGATTTTGTAAGCTTTATAGCTTAAATTGTAATCAATATATTGCTAATAAGAATAAATAACAACAAAATACGTTTTCAGGTAATGTAAATTATGTTATTTATCAGAACAAAATGGAACTGAACGTTCAAACATAAACACGAACATCTAACACTTACAAATTTGAAAATTTCATGAATTTGTAATATAATTTTGTTATATTTACAAATAATTCCATAACACTATATTTATAGTGTATTTATTAATGCTATTACATACTTTGCAAGTGTATTTAGTAACTTAACCTGTAAAACAGTAACCTACATAAGAAATTTAATTCATAGCGGTTCCAAGTCCAACTTTAAAACAATAGAGCACGCATGATCAGCATTTTATAAATTATATCATACGAACAAAAATGTTTTACCTATTCATAATTTTAGTGTAGACAAATCGTTCTTTCTTTTTCTAATACTGGATATTCAAATTAGTTCATTCCAATGTAAATAAACTCATGATTGCTTTATACATGTCTTTGATTATCTTTAATATCTAGCAGTTCTGTTTATATTTTAAGATACACAACCTCGTACTATATAGGATTAACCATCTCTTTGAACAATGATATTAATTATATTGTAACCACACAAATCAATTTATCTTCTTTTCCAGGGCTAAGCCTCGTGTTATGGCTACTCCAAACAGTTACAAACAAAACACATCAATGTCGATGCCAAGCCCACAAAACAATCCGCGTTTGTATTTTTAATTCCATTAAAAATTATCCATATTTATCCATAGACAAGGCACTAGGACTGCCTGCATAGACCACAGTTATCTTTATAATATAATTGAATGTTTTGATTTGTAATAATAATTTAAAAAAAAAAATGCTAAATACTAACTGATTTAACATGCGACAGTATGTAACTTTACATGTTTCGAGATGAGCAGGGTTGAATACAGTAGGTACTTGGTATTGCTTGTATCTAACTGTAGTATTGATCCTGAGAAGCATGTTGCCTACCTGCGCTTTTTGATCTCAAACAATATTGCATCTGTAACGTTACTATGATTTCTTTATAATTTATTTCTTTATGCATTTAGTGTTACATTGTTCTCTTATGTTGGTTTTGTTTCATGTTTTGTTATGTTGAAACAGACTACATGATTGTGGGGCCCCCAATGAGTTTCGGTATGATGAAAGGTAATGCCACAATGTGATTTACTTTGCATATTTTTATGTTTTTGTCCAAATTTTTTTTTTCATTCACACCCTCACTCATCTCTGATCTAGGTACTGTGGGAGATTAAAATTATTAATGACACGAAATTTTCCCCCCCGTTCTCATCACACCAGTGATCACCATTTATGTTATATTTACGATTTAAGACGTCCAGTTCTGTACCGTGTTCTTTCTATGTACTTCACTATCCGCTGTATTAGAGCCTACTAAACGTTGACCTCGCTAGTACTCACCGCTCGCAATATACACTAATCTTCCGTAACAAGTCAATAGCAGTTAGTTTTTAGTGCATTATTATGATTTTTTTTATACGTTTTTTATTTTCGTTTGGCCTCGTCCTTCTCCCGTCCCGTCCCTTACGCTTTTTGTTTTTTCTTTCATTGTATTGCCGCGCTGCTTGGCTTGAAGGCGGTATGAATGCACCGCCTCACCATAACCAATACCAGTACCACCCGCAATACCAAGGTGGGCCGGCGATGGGCCACGCGGGGGGGTATGGCTCGTGGCAGCCGCAACCACAGCCCCGTTTCGGTGCAGAGAGCGCGCGGCGCACGGCCGGCGGGGGCGGGGGCTCCGCGGCGCAGGCCGCCAAGGACGATAAGACCAGCCCGTTTGTGTCCACTTTGCACTCGCATCCCGGATTCCAGCCGCAGAAGATCGGCAAAGGCGCTGGATCGGTGAGTTCTGACTAGTGCCAATTCAGACAGTTGCAGAATTTTCTGGCGCAAATAATTTATAGTTTTAGAACACAAGAATTCATTACTAGGAAACAGAATACGATCATGTCTGGTTTGTAATCTGCGCTATAACTGTTATATTATTGTCATAATAAAAAAAATCAACGCTAACACTTCGATCCTGTATATGGTATTGCTTCTAAATAGTAACTGATTAATCGTAAATAGTTTTAATTAATATTAAATTGTAGTAGTATGAGACTAAAAATGTTCAAATTGCTCCGACTCGAATGTACACCCGTAGGGCGCCGGTCTGCCCAAACCGCCGAAACCGCCAGAGAAGCCGCTGATGCCGTACATGCGGTACTCGAGGCGCGTGTGGGACAGCGTGAAGGCGGCTCACCCCGACCTCAAGCTGTGGGAGATCGGCCGCATCATCGGCGGCATGTGGCGTGACCTGCCCGAGACTGAAAAGTCTGGATTCATCGATGAATACGAAGCCGAGAAGGTAATGTATATATTTTTTTATATTACATGCCAATAAAACAGAATGAAACATCAATTAATAGTCGCAGTTACAAAGAGTTCAGAATTGCAAAGTATAAAGTAGGAAGCTACAGTAATTACTTGTCGCAGTTGCAAATATTTCACAATTTTAAAGTTAGTTTAATATAGGATGCGTAGCTATTTGAGATTGCTTATGCATAAATGTTGATCCAAAATGATACTTTGTTGTTTTTTCTTACGTTTTGATGGTAACAAAATCATTGTTACAAAGTAATGTACCTCTAATGAAACCGAATGTTGCATACAATTTTTTGTTGTTTTTTTTAATCCGTACATTTTGGACGTAGGCGCAGTACACAGAATTGTTGAAAGCTTACCAAGCGTCGCCAGCGTATATACAATGGTTGGCGCACAAGGCCCGAGGTACATGATATTTGAACCCCCAAATAACTCAATACGAGGGTTTTTGTGTATAATACCACCCAGGCTCACGTTCACTCGCTTCATTAATGGGTTTAGGTGTGCATTTTGTGTTCATTACTTCATATTAGCGAGCTTAAACCTTGTTGTCGATTGATCCCTCACGATTGAAGAGCGAAAATCGCTCGACAATCTCGCTGATGTAACTAATAAACATGAACTATGTGATTTACGGTCATTGTCTGTTTTGGTATACATCGTGGTATACATTATCATAAAGTCATCGCTCGAATATGTAGACACTGTATATTTAATTTGCACTGAAGTGTACACAAACTTGTATTATACATCTTTAAAAAACAAAAGTATAATAGTATGATGATATTGTGTATTTATTGTCAAAAAAAATTAAATAGACAATTTTTTTTTTGTTAATTACTACTGATTCATAAAGTTTTAATTTTTTAAACTTTCAGTTTGTATCATTAAAAGAAATTAAAGTCCGGCTAAACTCTTCCATTGTTAATAATAATATAACGAAATTCTGTTGTTATTGTTTTAACATGTACTGATTCAGTGATAATTTAGATATGTATAACATAAATATAAATTTAATATCTGTTACAATATGAAGTTTTGCGTATATAACTTGGCTGTGAAATATTTTGAGAAGTAAACAGCTAATTCATGTAATTCTATTGATTATTCCAAATCATTATTTGATCCAAATATACTTTAATATAGTCAGTTATCTTGAGTACAGTTATATGTTTTTTCAAACAACTGTCCGGTTTTTGGATATCTTACTAGACAACGGTACTGGCCTCATGTTCGAATGCTTAGAGACGTTTACTGCAAAACCAGAGGTTACGGGTTCCATTCCCAGTCAGCTCTGTATATTTGTTTGTTATATATAGTTTTACATAGTACGTATATGACCTGTTCTGTTACCACAACACAGGAATTTGACTGATTTGGACTCAGATAAGCGAAAGGAGAATTTAAATGTTATAATAATATGGCGTTATCACTAAATCGGTCCCCAAATGACGTCTGTGACTAACTTAGCACATAGTAACGCTAATTTATTTCCCCACATGCACCGTCACATCACATACATAACGCACACCGCTAGTCGGAGTATGAGAAAAGTCTCAAGGCGTATCACAACTCGCCCGCCTACCTCGCGTACATTGCGGCGAAAAACAAGGCTGTCGGTAAGGGGTTGAGCTGTTTGCATGCTTAATTTGTGCGTAGTAAGGTCGTTTTTCGCATGCTCGTGTCGCGGTATGCGTTTGGCTAGTATAATGTTCATTGCCATTGACGCTGCAATGGCGGTAATTAGATAAGCATCTGTATACTGCAGTGCAGCTGTATCAATTATCATACCCTACATGATACATTGGTTCATAAATTTCATTACGCTTACACAAAAAGTATCAAGGTTAAATAAATGGCGTTTGCTAATGAAGTTGCTAATCATTCTAATCCTCTTAATTACATATTGTCATTCAATGAATCTAAAATAAGATTAAATACAATAAACAACATAAACAACATTTTGAACAACAACCACAACAACAACATAAACAACATTTTGAAAATATATATGTGATTGAACATTCTGCAAGCCAAGCACGTACCTATATTAACAGCTAGTTAAAAGAAGTTCCATTTTGACCATTAACAAGATTCTTGGTATGTTCTCAGTGTTATATTGCATTTGAAAGGGTTCTTATATTATTCGTGCGATACTCATACTGCTTATTCATTGCCATTTAACATATTATGCATTATATAATAACATTTAAATATGAACTGTTCAAGGTTTTGTTCAAAGTTATCATTATAATACACATCATCATTATAATATGATCAATCATATTGATGTACCCATAACCTTTAATTTGCAGTGTGGTCCAGAATTGAATTTGAATAGTAAATTAATTAATCCTGATCACTAGTAACGGTTATTAGATATTGTTTGGTTTTTCATTACAGTTTATTTTATTTTTGATATTTTTTTTTTTTCATTTTAATATGTGGTAAATGAAGATATTAGTAAGTAATGTATTCAATATTCTAAACATTCTTTTACCATAAAATATCTGGACCATCCTGTAAAAATGTATGTCCATTTGACAATTGTAAAAATGTATGCTCAATTTATTCTGTGGCTTAGTAAGAGTTATTGTTTAATTGCCAAATTTGCTTAATTTTGACTCAATATTTTTATTTGGTTTTTTTTTTTTAAATTATATTTTAAAACGTCTCCTTTGAATTCTGAGCTTTTAATCCTCTCTTTTGTTTATCTTACTATTTCTATAACTTTACCCATTCATCATAGTGTCAGTCTCAGAATCATTTGTACTAGTTAGATAAATCTAGCTTCACTAACAATCTCTTAAGATCATGTGTATTATAAATATGTAATATTATGTGTGTGTTAGTAGTAGGTAACCTAGAGGAGGAGAGCTCCAGTAAAAAGGGAAGCTCACAGAAGGAGCAGCAACAGCAGGATCGGAGAATTGACATCCAGCCAGCTGAGGACGAAGAGGGTGAGTGGAACATGACACACATACTCGATATAAAGTACAAATGCCATTACATATTAAAAAATTAGAATGATTTTTAAAAATTGATAATGCAGTAATTCAGAAAAAAGTGTGTGAATATATATATATTTTTTTAAATTTATTGAAATGACTTGGTCACTGAGCGACTATATCGTCCTGTAAGACTAACAAAATAAAACACAACAAAACAAATAAATAAAACATAAATCAAATGTAAAAACAAATAAAAGAAACTTAAAAACACTTAAACGACACAACACAAATTAAACTTTAGAAAAAGCTAACTCAACCAGCAGTTTCACCTGTTCCGCTAGCGGAGAAGCCAACATGCTGTCGACGTAGCCCACTTGCTTCGATTCAATACAACTGAAATATTTCCAAATATCGATTGATTCCTGACACATTCCACCAAAATATGTGTCACATCTTCAACTAGTCCACAAGCGTCATACTTTGGAGACGCAACTTTTTTCAACTTGTAATTTTTATTCTTCTACTTTAAAAAAATGTGATTAGATCCCCTCATAATGTCAAGGCTTAATTCAATTATAAATCAAAGGTGTCCACATTTTCTCAGAATGTATTCCTTCACTGTTGTAACGAGTGATATTTAATTTTTGATGTGTGCCAGGCTTGAACTTGGTCGAACAGGGTTGACTCTTGGAGTCAGATGTGGAAATCAAGACCAATAGGCTGTCACTGCTTCAAATCAAATATATCAAATATAACTCATTATCATACACCACATAAACATAATTACAAATATTGCTACGGATACAAGAAGAACGCATCAAAAATCATTATCAATCTCATTTGTATAAACAAACTATGGCTCATCCTAAGATGCAATTGCACTTTCCATGAGGTGCATCTCTGTTTACCATTGCATCTGTCAGATTATCCTAAGTTTCAGGTGGTAGGTAGTTATGTGTGTGCATTGTTTCAGATCAAGACGAGAGTCTGTCAGTGAAGCACGTGGCGTACGCCCGCTACCTGCGCAACCATCGCCTCATCAACGAAATATTCTCAGACACCGTGGTGCCAGATGTGCGCTCCGTAGTCACCACAGCTCGCATGCAGGTCATTTTCTTATATTTATTAATTTGTACATTTGTTTATTCATTCATTCGTTCGCTCAATCATTCATTCATATTTAAACAATGTTTTGATACATTCTGTATGCTACTGGATAGTCCCGCTGGAAAGCTCTTTCCCGACAGGAAATATGAAGGAATTAAAATCCCCACTTGACAAATATTGTCTTGTCATTTATAATAGCAGTAATTTTACATAAAGCTAGTCTCAGTGCTTCAGAGAAAAATTTGAAAAGAATTTTCATAATAAAAAAAAAGTGCTATCCTCATTTAAATTTTTTATATTTTTGCATGACTGAGTTGTCACTCTTACTTTATGCAACAGACTCTTATCTAAGGCATTTCTTAATTAGGCGGCATGTTGGTGTACCCACTGATCGGTGTTTGTGTTGTGTAGATCCTGAAAAAACAAGTGCAGTCGCTGACGATGCACCAGAAGAAGCTGGAAGACGAGCTGCAGCAGATCGAGGAGAAGTTCGAGGCGAAGAAGCGCAAGTTCATTGACAGCAGTGAGGCGTTCCAGGAGGAGTTGAAAAAGGTTTGTGTGCAATTTGCCAGTACTAGTTTAGTTTGGCAGTTTTTATCGAAAGACAGAAGCCGCAAGCCGAAGACAGAGTACTCTAGGACAATTTAGGGGTGGCCTATGTCCAGCTGTGGACAAAAATAGGCTGACAATGATGATGATGATGATGGAAGAATAGCGAGCATCAATGTGATTAATTAATAGGACAAGAAAACTTTCTTAAATTATGTAATAATAAATAATTCATGTCTATTTCTTAAATTTGTGTATTGAACTCTGTTAATCGGTGACCTTTCTGTTTTATAGTTACAAATTTTGGTGATTAGATTGCCAAATAGTATTGTCAATATATATACTGGTTTAATGTTTTAAACCAGCAAGTATGCATGGAGAGTGATGAATGTAGACAAAGCACATTAACTTTGCAAGGATCAGAGATGTTGCCAATCTGTGCTCTGTGCCCACCCCGTTAGGGACCTGGCGTGATGATATAATAGTAATAATAATTATTATTGTTATTAGCATTGCAAGCCGGCGGTTGACGACGAAACATTCAACCGTATGGTGGATCGCGCATTGGAGCAGATGCGGCGCGGCATCAACCCAGCACATCCGTTGGCGCTGCGGGAGAGGAAAGACGAGGTAGGTAGCTATTGAACCCATATATTATAGTGTAGTCGGGCAAAGACTATGGGAGCGCGGGCTCCAGGAAGTGACGCCACAGCTCGAGTGACACGACTTTTGGCGGGAAGAGAGCGCGGGCGCCGGCTGACAGTTTGGTTTTAGGCGGGAAAAGGAATATAGTTGTTGTGTGTTCGAAAGAGGTTCAAATATTGTTTTGAACTTGTAATATTGTCGAATAGAAGTCAAATTAAATGATAAGGCTATAAAAATCATAGTTTGCGTCTCGAACTTTGCATAAAATTGTTTAATAATTCAATTGTCAATAATTTTAGCCAATGGAACAGGACCAAAACCCGATCAAGACGGAGGCCAACGGGCCGAACCCCCCAACTCAAGTGGACAAAGTGTCAACGACAGATGTGAACAAACCGGACGGCAACGTCACCACCGAGTTGAATAAGCCCGAAGCAGACAACAAAGACTCGGTGACCGCTGAGAGTAATGGCAACGTGCCGGACAATGAAGGTGCTGTTTACTTTTAGTCCTTTTACTATTCTACTGCCGGACATGAGTCTACTGTCAGATTAAAGCCATAGTCTACCACATTAGCCGAATGAACATACTCCTTACCTTATGGAGGCCTCCATGGTGATCGGGACTGACTATTCTTCTTTCTTCATCATAGAGACGCGTGTTGTTTTTTATGCGTGAAACATTTGTATTTAGTTTTTATAGTACATTAATTGCAATTCAAATTGTAGGTGATCGTAAGGACGAGAAATTGGTGGAGCCGAAAATAGAGCCTAAGGAGAGTCCTGGGGTTCCCCCGCCCATGCCCGCGCAGCATATAACTTCGCCGCCCCATCACGGTAATAACAGAATTATGATTACTATTTTCATAATATCTCAAAGTTCTCGTACAATATTGGTATTATGTTTTGTCCTCGGTTACAAGTCATAATTATATACCGGTTACCATTGCAATGCTTTATACACATAATATTATTATCATATCCGAAAGCAGAACAAACATATTTGTACCACACATAAATATTTGCCTCAAATGGAAGTCGACCCACAACCTTCGGTTTAGCTGTTAACTGATTAATATTTACTTTGCAGCCATGATGATGCCGCCAAATCCCAACGCCCCGGCGCACCCCGGGCCGCCCCCGCATGGAGGGCCTCCGCCACCGCCCGGTAATAACTTTGCTTAAGACATCATCTTACACGTCGATTTACTGCAATCTGTAGTTAACTATTCACATAGGAGTTATTTGTATTTTTTTTTTATTGTGAGTAGGCGGCTTGACACTTTTGACCCTGTAACTTGGGTATCTTCGCCCGGGAGAGGGGGCGAATGTTGATTGGTAGAAAGCCAACTTAACTAGGTGTCTCCTAAGCCATAGCTTGAGTCTTTACGATTCTGAGGCGCGTTGACCTAAAGCTAGTTTTTTGTAACCAAAATTACTAAATCCTGATATATTGGGACATATCAGTATAATTCGAGGCTAGTTGACTTGCGCTAATTGTTTGTGCGTAAAATTACAAAATGTTAGGACACGTCAAAGTGAGTTTTAATTACTTTCAAAATACATTGTCAGGTGGCTACGGTGGGGCATACGGCGGGCGGTACTACAGCGGGTATGCGGGCGGATTTGCGGGCGGTTACGCGCACGGTTATTACCCGCCCGAGCACTACGCGCACCACGCGCCCGCATCCGCGCCCGCACCCGCGCCCGCCCCCGCGCCCGCTCTTCACATGCACCACGAGGTCAAGCGTGAGTACACCGCGCACTGCATTCCATTATACTTATGATTCTTCTAATATATATATATTTTATAAACCTTGAGTTATGGATGTGGATGAAGCACAGCAGGTTTGTCAGGTCAGAGATATTTGGCACTCGGTGTGCCCTGCCTACCCCGCTAGGGATCTGGCGTGATAAATACCTTTTATTGACAACTCTACTATTACTATTCTTCATTATTGCACACTGTAACTGTGTTATCGGGTATACATTAATTATTAAATCATGATTATATCGAAGTTTTGACATACAATATTCAAATCATTAATCAAATACTTTTATTGTGATGGCTATTCTCTTCCGTTAACAGAGGAGGAGCCACCGGCCAAGAAGGAGGCCGAATGATTGTCACCGAAGCGCGTCGTGAAACGGCGTCGCAAAGCTAAGGACACTCAGTAAGGCCGTATAAAGGGCCTTTCAAACACATGTACCATGAAAGGACTAAGGAACATGTGAAAAGGGACGATTATTTAAAGTCGCATACAACTGAGTGATTGAACCTACAATTAGTGATAAGTGAACTGTTTTAATATGATATGTGATAGAATAATTTTTCTAGTATTTAACTATGTGAAGCTAAGTGAATTTATTTTGATTTTGATTATCGTGAATTTTATAATTTTCATGCTCTGTGCTTTAAATTTGATTGATAATTGGTGGCATGGTGGAACCTTTCGCCTTATTTTTGGACCAGTTTTAGACTGTTACATTCTAATAATGATTAATAAATGAGAATTATCAATAAATATAAATTTATTTAGGTTGTTCTTGGTTGACAATGGAGCTGTATTGTCTAATTATCTAATGTAATTGTAATATTTCATTTGTGTCTGTTCATTAGTTAACTAACCACACTACCGAGTTT
Organism: Myscelus amystis hages; assembly: GCA_018244895.1. Classification (NCBI taxonomy): domain Eukaryota; kingdom Metazoa; phylum Arthropoda; class Insecta; order Lepidoptera; family Hesperiidae; genus Myscelus; species Myscelus amystis. The sequence continues at coordinate 10,667 of DWQT01001156.1, forward strand.
GAGTTTTATGTTTGATCTTGGTCAAATATTAATTTGATGACCACGAGTTAAGTGTCTTCATGTAAATATGTATGCAAGTATATATTTAGAAATTTATTAGATGTATATGTATTTTAGTTGAAAGAGGTAGGCTTAGATGTACATACACACATGTATGTATGGATGTACGTGTGTACGTGTGTACATACATTAATCATTTTGGAGGTGCTCAAACAAGGCATGGTTAAGAATATGTTTCATGAACAAGTCTTAAGGAAGACTTTGATGAGAGTAGAAGCGAAATCTTGCCAGAACTGTTTTCAGTCGAGATCTTGCGCCTCTGCCTATCCCCTTTGGGAAGTAGGTGTGATATGTATGTATATATATTGGGCCTCTGCGGCATATAATCTGCTATTCAGTTCATGATTACTATAAGATAATAATGGTGGACATATTTAATACGAGCTAGTGATATTGATAGAAATATTATGGATAATATAATGTGTGATTGAGTTTCATAATTGTGATTGATATTGTATTTTCATATAATTATTCATATTGTTAATGTAATTTTGACTGGCCTGTTGGTTTAGTGGTTAGTATAGGTAGTGGGTACGATTCTCACATAGGGCAAACATTTGTGTGATTAACACATTTGTTTGTTATATTTGGGTGTAATAAAAATATAAGCATTGTATTGTAATTATATACTTAATTCGCTGTCTGGTCACTAAAGTACAGGCAATGTCTAGTTTGGGATCAGATAGGTAGAATGTCCTAATGTTATCGTTATTATAATATAAGTTTGAAATTCATTCATCGAGTTAAGGTGACTAACATATAATTTTTGCAAAATTATGTATGTATATACCATTTAACTCTGTGTCAGCTGACTATTAGCAATTGTGAATTATTTTAAATAAGAAATGAAAGAAATGAGATGTGACTGCTATGAGAAGAAGGATAATATCGTAAAAAGAAGAGATGAAGGAAGATTTAATGGATCTAGAAATCAGTTTTTGGGCGTCCTAAGTAATTTATATAATTTTGTACTGCTAAATTAATTACATAAGTTGTTAATAAATCTGTTTCTTTACGTATAGTTATAAATAGAGCTAAAACTTTAACATTATGGTAATTGTATTGAAACACACTCGAACGATTTTCATAATTTCATGATGTAGGTAGACATTGAGGATATTTTTTATAATAAGATAGCATATTTTGTGGTGACAGAATTGTAAAGTGAAAACAATAGACATTAGTGTATGACATTTAATAATATTATTTAAGTCTACACATAGACAGTTCGATATAACAATAATTATTATGATAATTTTACAATAAATAGTATCTTAGATAATAATGAAATATCTATATAAAGAATCGTACAGACGATCAATTGCAATTTTCAATATATACATACGCAACGAGGTGACTTACAGCGACCATAGATGAGAATATGAAACTTCATACGCCAGACTATATTACCGCAATAAAATGTTATAACTATAATATATTACGATTCTTAATTTACATTTAATTTAATTAATGTGTATGAAGATTATTCCAATGTCGTTAAGCTGAATAGCGAACAAAATAAAGCATGTCACTAGTAAACAACCTTCTCTGATAAAAGGTGCATAGTTTGTGAAACATTAAGCACATTCACTCCTCGATGACGTCACTACAGAGAAACAGTAAGAGAATCGAATAGACAACTTTTAGTATGTAAGATAAAAGTGTGTGGATAATGTTTAAAATTTCCCTTTTTTTTACACATCACAGTGTTGCGATGCTCGAACATTATGTCACCTCCCCTTACCACAGGCAAATATGTTCAACGTGCAAGGCCAGAAGTGACGAAACGGGGGAAAGGTAACTCCTAAATCGACGCTCTAGTGTGCAGAAGTGTTACCATGTCCCCTGTGTGATATCCAATATATCTAAAGCAATACGAAGTAGCAACGAACCGATATTTGTTGAATGGTGGATGTAATGTAGTTTGTTTCGTGAACGTTTACCAATTTGTATGGAGTTTATCTGTTCTCGTCGACCTGCACCCGGTTGCTGGCGCGGCCGAACTGCGCTATGATCGGTTGCCCGCTTAAGATGGTGCCGTGGATCTCGTCCAGCGCCTGAATCGCCAGGTCCTCCTCTGTACATAATAAATAGCTTTGTGAATATTTAGCAGTTTTATTCAACAAACTCATTCAGAATCATAAATTTGAGGCATGTGCGCTTCATCTTGACAGCACCTCGCTTAACATCGCATGAGCTCACAGTCAAACGCAAGCCTATTACACAATAAAAAAAAGAAGTAAATGTAACGATGAAAATAAATAATCTAAATTACACTAAAATCTGAAATAACATTCATTTGTGCATATTACACTGTCACACCAGGTTTTCTACAAATTCTACATACATATCTATACTTATAATAAATCGGTAGAGAGGTCAATTGTGTACATGAAATATATTTCCAAAATACCTAACTATCAGAGGGTGATTAAGGATCGATACTGATGCCAAAAATGAAATCAGTAAAATTTTTGTCTGTCTGTCTGTATAGAAACAATTATATATTAGTATAGAAACAAAAACTACTAGATGGATTTTAACGAAACTGTACAATTATTTTTCATACTCCTGAACAGGCTATAGTATACTTTTCATCACGCTACAATCAATTGGAGCAGAGCAGTGAAGAGAAATGTTGGGAAAACGGGAGAAGTTCAAACGCGGATGAAGTCGCGGGCGCCGCTAGTCTATAATAAAGTCATTGTGTCTCTAAATTTGTATGAGTCTAAGGCATTATCAAAGCGACATTATATTTCCAAACAAAATTTGATCTCTTTATCATTATTACTTAAAGGTTATCATATGAATCGGTGTGGTTTATAAACTGTCCTGACATAAAAACGCATGTACCAACGTTACAAAAATAACATCCGTTGAACAATATGATAAAAATGTTTCCATTACTCACTTTGGAAGGTAACAAAAGCTTGACCCCGCATGCGCCCGGACATGAGCCGAAGGTCGACAGGGCCCCCATTGTCTAGTAGAAACTGGTTGAACAGCAGCGACAGCTGATCCTGGGTCACAGATGGCGCTATATTCTTCAGGTACAATGTCTAAAACAAGACACGAGAGAAGAACAAAATGGAATTAAATTTTGGCAAGTCCGATTGTCAATATGCTAGTCGCCATTGAAATTCAGACATCTGATTAACTTCCTATATCCCTACTCTTACGTACAACATTAGTTAAGGTTGTGTTGGTTAGTTTGACGTGCATTTCTGAACAGACCAATGCATCAGTGATTTTGACATAAGAATGGCTTATTGTCTCAAATGAGACTTATTCTAAGCATGATTCTTTAGAGAGCACTGCCGACTGGCGTGGCATTATGGTAACCATTTGATTGAGTTACCAAGATGTTAGAGTGGATAATTAGCTTGTTAATACATATGTATCACAGTCAATTACCTTGGAAGGTATTCCAGGTTCATAGTCCTTGAAGCGGTCAATCTTCTTTATATCGTCCAGGCACATCTTGGTGCCTTCGAGGAGTTGTTCTTCGGCTGGATTAATTGGAGCCACAATATCCACAGCCCGGTATTCGTCCTCACTGTCATCGTCGTCCTGCGGCAGGGGCTCCAGCCTCTGAATCTTGTTGTCTTTAACTGTATACATTGTGTTTCTCTTGGGACCAATTATTTTGGAACTGTTTTCACCTTCGGCAGTTTGAACTCTGCTCTTAACTGGCATTTCTTGCACATCCCACAAGCTGCCTGCTCTATTTGGTTGTTTCGATGTACCTGCTATAGGACAATCATTTATTGCATTTTATGTCATCAAAACTATTCAATACAAACATTTCAAACAGGTCACATTTTAAAACGTACTGAGTATGATTTCACTAACCTTAGAGTTAAGTTAAAGTTTTGGTACTGATATTTCAACAATAAAAAAAATATGATCAACCATTACTTTTCATAGAGATGTAATCAAAACGATTACCTTCAATGGGTATGAGAGGCTGTTTCTGCTGAGCGAGCAGTCTTTCCTTCTTCCTCTCCATTCTTCGGAGAATCTTGCGGCGTTTGGTTATAGGAATCATGTCATCGTTTCTGAGGTGACCAAACAAGTCTTCGTCGAGTTTCTTCAAATTGTTCATAGGATGCCCCTCGGGGTAGAATGTTATGTGCTTTTGTGTTACCGTGCTATCATCTTGTGGAGAAGCAGATGTACTTGGCATGTCAGTGTGGCCTTTGGAACTGTAAGCAACAAAAATATTAAATACATCAATATATTATTGTGCCCTTTCCATACTGTTTTCATTTATATACATGAGTTATATGTGTTACCAACTGAAATGATATTTTCAATACTATTCTAGCAGTTCCATTTAAGATAGGCAGTATAGGCATATATGTGGACACCACACATCTAACTATAAGATACTAATAAGAATATATTAACTAATTAACTCCAATCACATCAACACCGTCTTTCATAATGTTAGATACCATAGAAATCCTATATTTACTGTGTATTTTACAAACCACTAAGTAATAGGTGACACTAATAAGTCATATTGTTATTCATATTGCACTAATAAGACATTTTCCTCACCTTTCAGGGGCTGAGTGATAATCACTGATTTTGTTGTAAATAGTTTCCAAACGACTCTTTAGCACACTAGACTCGACCTTCTTCCTCTGATCCAGCAGCCCAGCTTCATTCTCCTGATAGAGTGCCACTTCGTCATTTGTCAGACCGATTTTCTTCAACCACTCCAAATCTTGTATATCCTTCTCAGCTTTTCTGAAATCTTCGACGCTGGATATACCGTATTTCGTAAACGGCAGCACTTCAGTGGTCTTCTGAAATTTCTTCGGTAGTTCGGAGCTGAAATACATCAGATTCTTATAAAAAGAGAGAACAAGCAAAACACTGCGTTGAACTCTACGAAACTTACCACATTGTGAATTCACATATTTTGATCCGGCCAAAATGAACTACAAGTTTTTAGTATTTAAAGAATTAATTAGAAGTCTACGTTTCCAATAGGAAAATACAACTTCCAGATATAAATAAATACAATATTGCCTTCACTACTCACAGCGTCCGTATTATCGATCGATTCATATACTTTGACAGTGACATAGCTATAAAATGGAGGATTAGTCATAGTTAACTTGTGAATTTCCTATGTTACATTTTGAACGCAGTTTAATTGGAAGATATAAAATACCATGCATCATTTATAAGTTAAGATATTTTATTAAATCACGCTAAACATTATTTCGTTGTAAATATGAACAGGCTCAATATAAACTTGCTTACCATCCCTTTACTATTCACTTGCTAATTTTGTTTCCTTCAATCTTAATTTTACATCCTGTCACTATTTTATCCCTTTCAACAATTATAACGTTTGTCTTAACTACGTTTATTTTCATGGGATTTTTCAGTAATTTTTCGGTTGATGTTCAGTAATAAAGAAATTGTGTTGTGCGCGTATTCTCGAAAGTGATAACTTTAATATTGTCTATGATCTAGGACAACACGATAACAAAATGTCCATTGATAACTGATAATAAAAAATCGTTAAACATTGTGTTCAGCTTCAAAAGATCAAAAGTATGTATTGACACCGAAATATGGACAATGGTGTAAACTGTGTAGTGAAATTTGACGCGATTTCATGCGAAAATCAAAAATGGTCAAATCAAAGGAAGTTCTTTTGATATGCAGGCTATTGTCGTATAATATTACTTACAGGATCGGTGTATAAATATTAAGAACCTTTATGATATTCCTTTGTTGTTGTTATGAGCGGCTGTCAAAGTTATTCGGGACGTGAACTGTCAGTGTCACTAACAAATGTCTTCAAACTTCTAGCCTTGTAAAAGTTTTATTTAATTACGAAAGCACCGTGAAGCGGAGCGGACGTGTTTTGTATTGAAAGCTTGCTTTTTATTTGAGGAATAATGAAAAAATGGTGGAATTGGCTTCTGGGAGCTGGTTTAGTGTGTTTGTTGTTAATTGCAATACCTTTATCATATCCAGCGCCTAAAACGAAGCAACAGTTAAAACCGATATTCGATGAATACATTAATAAGTTTAATAAAAGTTACAAGAACGATCCGGTCGAATATGAAAACAGATTGAATCATTTTGTCGTAAGTATTATAAAGAAAACCTGTTAAAGCAACTTTTGTGTATTTAATAATGCATAATTAAAATATATTGTTCTATATCGTATATTGTAAAGTGCTACAATTCGAATGTTGTGCAACGTTCTAAAACTACCTGCAAAGTTATAAAACTAGTTATCCAAAAGTTAAAGTATTTATAATTGATCTATGTACCTTCATAGATCAATTCAAGGTTGTTTTATTTTAATCAAAGTCATAAATTTAATCCCAATGACTTACCAATTTCAAGTGCAAAGCTTTGAGAACATGTTCTATTTTCAAACGTTACAGTTATATAAGTTCTTTGTTTAAATTTTATACTGGTTTTATATTTACCTTTTGATATCAAAAAATAGGCAACTTTCCATTTATAACCACAATATTATTAGCTTAATTTTTAAACTCATTAGTCTAATTACTTCTAACGATTATAGGAAAACATAAATCAATATTTTTGCCCTGGAAATGACCATTACTACATTTCATTATAAACTACATTTTATCACTTGTACTGACTGGATTATTGAAAGCTAAAATCGGATAATATTTTAGGAATCGGTGCGAGAGATAGATTTTCTCAATTCAGAAGCAAGGGGACCGGAGTCCTGTCGTGCTCAGTATGGCTTGACAAAGCTATCGGACATGTCCAAAGGAGAATACAAAGATCTTCGCCTCTCCGATGAGATGCCGACCAAGCGAAAACCACATAAACATCGCGGGGATAATGTTCCAGAATCAATTGAAATTCTGAACGATGACGTCAGAAGGGACAATATCAAGACCAATGTGTATAATGTTGTTCGGAAACGGAGAGCAACTGTACCCATGCAAATGGACTGGTATGTTTTTTTTGTACTGTGTCGATATATCGCATGCTTATTGGAATACTGACTTTACTCAAAAAGACGATTTTTGGGAAATCTCAAAAGAAGATCTTGCAATGAGACCTCAACGTACTTGTTGATGAATAAAATTAAAACAATATATCCTTACGGCGCCAATAAATCGTAATTTCAACGTAATTCAAACGGTAAACGGTAGATGGCGCTAACAGAAGCCTGTATCTGT
>DWQT01001157.1:0-17920 GCA_018244895.1 Myscelus amystis hages
TTAAATTATTAGCACACATCATCTAAATAATTACACGTTAGAGGTATTTTTTTTATTATATGGTAGTAGCAGACGAGTATGCAGTCCACCTGATGATAAGTGGCTACTGCCGCCCATGGACATTTGTAATCAACCCCAGATACGATTAGATTCCTATCTTAGGTCGACCTAAGAGGCGCCGCTACCCCTGCGGACTAAGCTGTAATGCCTCTAAAAAGTACGTCTCCCTTACCACACCCTTCAAACCAGAACACAGCAGCGTTCTACACTGCTGTTATAAGGCAGAAATAGGTGTGGCGGTGGTGCCGCCGAAGTCGAACCACAGACGGTTCTACCACCTCTGTACGTGTTAAATGGTGTTTAATGGTTCACCTCGGAATATTTAGCGCGTAGATTAAGTTCAGGTTTTGTCATCCAGTTCGCGGAAGTACAGTGCACCGGCGTGAGACACGACAGCTTGAAGAATAGACACGCGTTCACGTGCGACAGGAGCGACGCCCATATCGCTATTTTACTAACAAAATATTTCGCTATTTTATAAAATTACTGGTAAAAAGAAAACTTACATGTGATGTAAATACCATACGTAATAATTCTGGTATTGTCTCTATTTAGTAAACACATTTATAACAGAACATTTTACATAAAGACATAATAAGGTAAATACTGGAAAATTTAACTTAAACTAACGTAGCTGATTTTGTTAGAGTGTCGATTCGTACAAATTGGAATGAACTCATTGTTTCCTTTAATCAGAATCAGTGCACATTAACAGGTGGCCTATATATGTGAATGACTGCATGTCCTGAATTGCCCGGTCTAGGCCGCTGCCATGCCGGCACTGGGGCGACCGGGCCTGAATGCCACTTTAGTTCTCCCTTGCTTGTCAAGCACTTGACCGTTTAAATTAAAACTGCGTTATTAATAGTATTCGTCCATAGTTCGTATAACATACCACCGTTCCGTACGGACCGATTAAAAACGAAACTCTTTGAAATCATAATCAGAAACTTACGTTAATTTCAAAAATAGATTTGCCGATCCAACGTTTATCTTTCTATGTTGTCTATATGTGAATAAATATGAGCATCTGAATAATTGCGGAGTTCTCAAGTAGCAAAACATGGCGTCTTGCATTGCAGGATGCAAATTTAATGCGAATGCTAAGTACGATATCGGTATGTTAACTAGAAAATCTCTTCGTCTGAGGAAAATCTTGGCGAAATATCTGCAACAAAACATTTTCTGTACCAACTTTCAACTCAAATAAACAATTTGCCTACGTCTTTTCTTTAAATCTTTAAAAGTATCATAAAGAAACCGTACTTAGTACATAAAATTATACACATTTTACTCAGCTAGTACTTGGTTATGGTACATAGTATCGTAATAGCGTATCGTATTATAGTAATAAAACACGTTGAAAGAATTCCCTTTAAAATAATATGTGCCAAACTATCATTTATCCATACATTGTAGGGAAAGAGGCTTACGTACTTTTGCCTTACTTTTCTCGGGTTCAAAACATAGTCTCCATACCTATTCATATACCCAGTATGGATTTCTAAGAAATTTTTATATAGAAAAATCACGTCGAACACGACACATATATGGAAGAACTGGGGATTTGATAAGAACGCCATTTGGTACACCAGAATCATGAAGTCCGCATAGGATAAAATCATGATTAAATAATCTGAAATGTTAAAAGACATGTTTATAACTAAATTGTGTTTCTGCATTATAAAAAATACTGTTGTTCCTCTCAGAGAAGTAGATTTCGTATGACTAATTCTAAGAGGTAGGTACAAGTACCTGACATTATTTAATACAATACTAGCTTTTGCCCGCGGCTTCGCGCGCATTAAATTATTATTTACGCCATCACATTAGAAATCTCACAAATAATGTTTCTCTACTATATAATGGGTGTTTTTATACAAAACCTTTCTCTCGAATCACTATATCCATTAAAAAAAACCGCCCCAATATCCGTTGCGTAGTTTCAAAGATCTACGCTTATATAGGGATCGGAAGAATAAGCAACTTTGTTTTATAGGTACTATGTAAGGATTAGACCGACATTTTCTGGTTACATGGAATATTCTCTATTAATATATCTATACCTACCTATAAATGTTACCCATCTGCAATCAGGAATAACGCTGCTCCGAAACCATCTATGAGGCATAAAACACAAAAACATCGCTGAAATGTAATCGGCATTGCTGGATGATGTTATTGATTTGGAACCATGAGATTCAGTCAGGCTTTTCTCGGGACTCTGTAACGCAAATATTTTGGTATATAGTTGGATATCTGTAAACATGAATGTATCGGTTTATAGTATAATGTAATAGAAATCCGCCTAGAGGTAAGAGTATCTGAACGTGAACCTATTTTACAGGTTATAAATTTCTGGGCGGATCTGCCCTTCAAAAACTTAAATAGAGTATAAAAGAAGAGAAGAATTAGAAACCTAATCTACCTACCTACCTAATACCTATGTGTTTCAATTAACATTGTTATTAAAACTTACATCCAAATATATATTTTGACTTATATCTTCTTCCTCCTCGCCTGATTCGTATGTAAGTGGATATGACTCTATCTATAAAATTTGAAAAGCCGGGGAATTATTTAAAGATCATTATTGCTATTGGTAATAACTTTTTAAATACATAAGTAACTTATTCTGATTTCTCACCTCCACGCTGTTTGTTTCCGACATTACAGTTGGCAAAACATAATCTTTTGGCGCCGAATCAACAGAATAACGTACTTTTCTTAAAACCGAAGGATAACTCTAAAATAAGACGTTATGGTATATTTAAGATGTGGGAAACTACGCATGAAATCCCTATTAAATAAAACTTCAATAATCAAAACTTCAATATTCATTCGTGTAGGTTTAAATTTTTACCAAAACCTTCAATATCTTAAATTAATGTAATCTTACGATGTCCGATCATGTTCGTTGAATATTTATGTAAATAAATGATTTACTTACAAAGTCCCTTAGTTTACATTTAACCTCTTGGCTGAGCTTACAGAGCCCTAATGATGCTTAACTGTCAACATTTTCAGTCTTTTCTTCTACTATTATATTATGTTACTGATAGTATACTACAATTACCTTAAGTAGTGTATAGAATTCAGAGCCTTCTATGCAAAGCAAATCGATATTCCTTGACGCGACAACATTCGATAGAGTTCGATATTTGTATGCACCGCGAATGTTACCAAAAATACCACCAGGACCCATGCATGTTTCCACTTCATTGGTATCCGAAATTATATCCACCTTTAAAAGTGCTCTAAATAAATGTAATTGAACAAAAAACAATTTCTGATTACATGACTTTAGTAAAGGCTCAGTCAATCGGGTCAATCCGCTTCGCAGCAGGTTGATTACTATCAATGGGAAATGTTGAAGTCCGATGCTGTAAGTTGAATCGTTCAGGTTCTTAAAATCATTTTTTTTGCTTTGAGGAATAATATATTTCCCTTCTAATTTTGATAAGTTAGTCGTCTGAGACAAATTAAAGGTGGCATACACTCAATAAGCCTTTAAAGTTATACCTAAACAATAATGTGAAAACTATGATGTTGTAGGTAATTAAACAATGAACTGTGTTAAACTCATAGTTCAGGAAGATAATTACTAAATTAATTTATTGCTTCCGGAGGTCGCTACAGCTATAAAATGTAAATATTATAGTAGGTACCTAACGTTGTATAGAAGTCTTATCATTTACATGTAGGGCTATCATATTTTTTACTTACTTTACCACGGTAAATTATATACATGTTACTTATTACTTCTTTCGATCTCATAACCACGTAGCCTTTTTGGAAATATTGTTCTTTCAATTTCTTTGCGAACGCCCTAAAGAATGAGTACTCGACGTCTTCAAAGAGTGGTATTTCTCGGAGAGTTTTTTCATACATATATAAGACTGCGTCTTCATTTAAGTTAGCATGTAGCTTGCCTAATATTGTTTGGTGCTAAACAGACAGCAGATATTAATAAGTAATTACCTACGAATTAGTAAACTGTAAATTAATTTTGTAAACTATGATTTCTGATTTCATAATCAGAGTTTTGCGTTGTCGCTGTCATAATTACTCTTTTCAATGTAGGTAACACTTACACTTATACTTATACTTTTAACAATTAAAAATTGTAATGTAATGCAATTTCCTATGGAAACTGAACGCTGCTATCAATATTGGACATATTAGTTTCAATATATATATATTATGTATGTATAACGTATTGTAAGTATATCATGACATTTTGTTGACTTTCTTGTACCATCATGCCAGCTCCATAAAGAGGTAGGCATGAGCACCGAAATGTTATAAAACATTTTCACTTACCGACCATCCACCCGTTCGTTTCCACTGATATTTCCAATATTCGATTACCGTTTTTTGCAGCACGAAAGGCACCTTTTCTCTATTAAGAAACATGTCTACATGTTTCAAACTCTCTTGAAACTTTGTCGTCACTTGATCTGCTATTGCTTTGAGTGACGCTATCCGTGCATACACATATCTGAAAACTCATTTAAATTGAGGTGTATCATTTTTACATAAATCATTTTTAACTTCTATATTTATGTTTTATAAAATGTAAATGTTATTGAAAAGTGTTCTACGATTATTTTGGGTCTATAGATAGATATCTTCAATAAACCTCCCTACCTACATACCTACATGAGTAAGAATTGAAATTATGAATAGGTAAATATTCATTTCATCTCATATTGAAATAACAACCACTTGTTAATAATATTGCGATATAAAGTAATTTAAATTTCAAAACGACACGACAGCGATTACCAATTTTGGGAACATTTAATTTATAAGTTGCGCCATAAACTCTACCCACCCGAAAAACAAAACGCCATGTACGTTGATGCAGATAGAGAGGATCATGTGGGTGGTGTCTTGGGCAGTGACATCGCCAAATCCAGCGCCACTAAAACTCAAGGCTGACCAATAATACGCCAGCAAATACACCTCCACCGGACTCAGATTAGAATCCTTGCGGATTTTGGAATCGTCGATCCAAGAGCCTAAAATGATGTTAATGTTCTTATGAAGAGTAGGAGCTATATTGGATATACATATTTATATTTTAGAAAAGTACATATCTGTAATTAAAATTCAAACTTAAAACAGCTTCATCATTTTTAGACACAAGTATTAGCTTGTTGTTAACAGACCATTTGAGAAAATGATTAAATACATACTGGAATATGTGTTTACTACTCAAAAAATAATAATAAGAGAGTTTCCACTTCACTTCGTCAAATGGTCATAAATGTTCTCACGAATATCTGTCATGAAAGTCAAACATTTTGTAGCATAAAATGGAATTTTACCCGGCAAAGATCAAAACGTATAAATAGATTTTCGCTTTTACCAAGGCGTGTATGACTCAAGAAACCTAAGAATATCTAATCTTCGGAATTTGTCATGCGCGAGAAGTTTATTAAGCCATCTCAGGTTACCCATGTCTTTTGGACGATATTTTTTTAATAACATAATATATTCATCTTAGAGTATGATCTTATATTGATATAAATTATTTAAAAGTACCTCTTTTACAAAGCATGTTTCCATCTGGATTATAGTCCGTTTTCATCATAAGAGTTCCTGCTGATATTATTTGCAGTCTCTGAATAAAATCCTGTTCATTTTGAGCTGATACGTACGTGCAAGTTAAAGCAATGAGTATTGACGTATAGAGGTTTAAGAAGAAAATAGTCAGTAACAGAAACTGAACAACGCTCATGAGATAGGCCTGAAATACAAAATGAAGAACAGAGAAATATATCAGTAAAAGTATCAATAGCAGCAAGCAGAGCGATTTAAAAAGAGAGATTGACTGTTTAGATGAAATAATTTCGTAGAAATATAAAAGTAAAGTTGTACGAGGGATGTTTTGAATATTTCTAAATTTACGACCTGCAGAATGTTTTATATATCGAACTATGATAAGTTTGATTTAGTTTGTGAACATGAATAACTTATTATGATATTATAGAGGGAATATTTTTCAATAATAAATGAAGATTTATCATTACGTTGCGTGTAATAGATTAAGGTTATTGTAGCTAGTTTTAAAACGCTTGTAACAATAATCGTTCTTTTCCTCTGGCCACACAATTATGTCATGGCTTTTGTTCTGTTTTATCTCTTAAATTTTGTCTATGGTTCATAACACGCCTGAATTATGTTACAATGTATTCAATTGTTAGCATCTAACCGAATGTGACGATGGATGGAAGCGAAATATCATCCATGTGTAAATAATGCGGACATGGAAGACTGCATATTTCATTGAATCTATTTTATTGTTTCCTAATGAAAATGTCAAAAGTAAAAGTCTAATGACTGACGTCTGAGATTTTCTACTAATAACGATATAGCTCGTTGTTTATTTCAATTAATTCAGTCATGTAACTAAAATTATAAGAGTAACTTAATAATCACATGAAAAATCTAGTCAATCATAATCTCTGTTAGAGTAATGAATTGTTATTTCAGTTATTGTAGGCCCTATTTTATTTTACAATCGATTTTTGTAGGTACAATAAAATCTTCGAGCCCCTATTCAGCGTTTTCGTTATTGTTTCGCAACTAAACCGGTGTAAACTTTCGTAACTTAAAAAAGTATTTAGGAAACCTGCCCTTTTCAGTGCTGTTATGGATTCCGCCCAAAATACGCCATACAGTTTGTAAATCTGGACAACGTTGACCATTCTTACTATGCAGTGATACATGTGATTATTATTTACATGATCCTCGTTAGTGTGCGACTCACTATGCTTTGCCACTAGCAATATCCATATAGCGTACCATGGCATACTTGTCAACAAGTCTAAAGTAAAGCCTTTCTGAAAATGAAAGTCGTTCATAAACGAATTAAGTCAATAGTATTATGTGATTGAGTAGTACGTAATCGGAGGGTGCATTGGAATACAAGGGCTGCGCTTTAACGAATACAATAGTAAAATGCATCAAAATCAGTCAAACTTTATTTATTACAGACAGAATAATATTACTACACTTTCTTTATTTTGTTTAATCTCCATCTTCTAAGATGTTCAGTGCTATATGAATACTATACGAATAAACATGAAGAATTCTAGAACGAAATAAAAATATGAATGATATCTTTTTAACATCTACAGCTATATTAATCGTGCATGCGAAACATTTCTGTCACTTACCATTATATAATTTTTCGCAGTTTGGTATGGATGGTAAATAAGTTGGTTTTTGGGCCCATAGTACGCAACGTGAAACATCAGGTATATGTCAATGTAACATATCGTTTCGAGTATCACTAAGACAATATTGAATACACCACACGCGGGCGCCAGTGACACAACAATCTAAAATCAAGTACTTAGATACTTGGTTTATTCATATTATGTACGTAATATTTGCGGGCTATCGTAGTGATGAGTTCATGTTTTAAACTTAGAAAAAAAATCTTAACAAAGTGTATCATTTCAATTACTTAAAGGACAATGGTGCATACAAGAACTGAAGGTTGAATGGTTAAAGATTTCCTTTAGCTAGCAACTATCGAACCTTAAAAACTGTCCAAAATATTGTATTTTCAACTACATTCATGACGTAGTCATAAACATTTTGACTACAGACCAGAACTGTTATCGTTGTGTTACGATGATTAGCCATTTAATAATGGCTATTTAAATAAACATACTTACAGGAATCAATAAACATAGCATGTAAGCACAACACACTCGCATTAAGGCCCAAGTTTTGAGAAATCTACCGTCAGGTTTAATTACAATTGGTAATAGTAAATATGGAGCGACATTGTTGAAGAATCGAAATGTCTGATACGATTGAAAATAACTTTCATTTCTAAGTTTGTAATACTTATATACATTTATGAATGAATCTGTAACATTGAAAAAATATAAATGAGTAAGTCGATGTTTTTGTTCATTGATAACGAATTGAATATAAATAAAATAAATAAATAAAATAAAAAAATAAACAAAATAAATAAAATAAATAAAAAAAAATAAAGAAATAAAATAAATAAAATTTCGGTTTTTGTTGGCGATTATGGAGTTTACAGTACTAAATATGGCGGCCCAGTAACCAATGAACAGTAGATCCAAATCTTGGTTTGGTAGACATATTGATTTACATTACAATTTAATGTAAGGTATGTTGGATGGTCAAGAAACCGGTGTATTTCTTATGTAATTAAGGTTACCGTTCCAAAATGTTTGCAGAATATTATTAATTCTCATTTTCTGACTTTTCCCAGCGACCATGTTGTAGTTATCTAAATAAGATTGATTGTTTTGGGATTTCGCTTCCTGTTCTATAATCTGGAGTTCTTCGGGAGTAAGTAATCCTTGGTGCTCTCGCATTTCCGGGAACAAGTTTAAAGCTGAGTTGTATGCCGAATGGCATATGCTTATCAGCTGAAAATATTATACGTACAAATCATATTATTAACGTTGTTTTGACTTGGATCATTTTATTATTTCATGACATACATTTTAAATGATTTTAATATAGCGTGAATCTAGATGGCAAATAAAGTACATAAGTTCTTGTTACATCACGTTAAACTTAATCCTTAAGTGACTTTTATCCTAAATTTTATTTATTCAATTTTAGGTTTATTACCGGTTGACGGTATTATCGAGAAATCTAGGAAAAATCTTAAAATTGTTTCTGACGAAGAATAATCAATAATAACGATAAATGGTAATGATAACCAAACATAATGCACTTACTTTGCAGTGCGTTAACGTTACCACGGTGTTGATAGCTGGTACGCCATATAGCATCACCATCAAACCCAAATGGTTTCCAGGACCTATGACACGCTCCCTTTTTTTCTCTCGCATCTCTTGAGAAGTTACCAAGCAGTAGCCACTCTCGATGATATACAATTCCCTAGTAACTGTACCTCCGTAATAGACAATCTCGCCTGGTGGAAGGATAATGTCCATCGCCACTAGAAGAGAGATTTTTAATGTCTACAGATTATATATTATCGTGATATACTGAAAAATGCATATTTATAAGTTGCAAGAAGCAATTTGCTTTACAAAATAGGTAATTTGGTAGGTATAAAATAATCAAATGTTAATCATAATCTAATTCCCTCAATATACCTACAAAAATAGAGCGTTGGCATTGGTTTACCAGTATTTTAATTTGAAAACAATGGAGCATAACCTAGACCGAACTTGTATTGATAATAAATAAAATGCTTACCTACTATTCGTTATTGGTTTGGTTTGACGATATTGGTTTGTTGACTATTGATAACTGAATTCATTTCAATGCTTATAATAAAACGATATGATTGTAATATTTGAACACAAAACGTACTTTCGGTAAGCGTGTGAATGTATGCCTTGTTTTTCACTTGGAAAAATTTTATGGAAGTTAACGTCTTAAACCTGGCTTGGTGGAGAACCTTTTTGCGCAATTCAGAAGGGATTACTGTTTTGTTCAGCCAATTCTCGTCTGTTAATTCTACTCCCTGAAACATAAAAAAAAGAAACATGTAATCAGTATTAGATCTTAAGTATTATTTTACAATTCTACTACAAGGTTCAATTGGTTAAAAAGTGTTGATGTGTTCCAAATTGTTTTAGCAGCTAAAGTATCTTAGGGAGTGAATTTATACATTACCTATGTATTTCGATTGATGCCTTAAAATAATTGCTTTAGTGTTAGAAGAGTTAAGAAAAAAACATTAATGTGAAAAAACGTATAAATCGTATGATCAAACCTTTCTTTTATTTTTCATTATAGGTGTCAACTAGGACATTAAGACAAAAGAAATAATTATCTTCAATGTAGCAGACGGATAAATTCATTTTAATTATGATTATATCCAAATAACGTAAGCTCTGAAAATGTTACCGAGTTATATTGCCATTGCAGCTCGTAGAACGACATAATTCTTGACTTGATAGTTTGATGCATATTATTTTCGTTCATGAACTTGTCGATTGTCATGATAACTTCCAGAAAGGCAGTTTTTGTCCTGAAAATGAAGTTTTAAGTGTTTCAGTAACTTAAAAGGTCCAATGGTCTTCATTACTTCTATTACATTAATTGCACATTAGGTGCACATATGTCCTTCTCACTATGAGATGAGACCCGGTCCAGCAGTGGACCAATAAAAGGGGGGAAAAAAATTAGGGATTAGAACGCATTAACGCAAACTTAAAATTATATAACTTAAACTATCTACTTTCCAGTCTAATTACCTTGACGAATGTGTGACGACTGCAGAGAACTCAGATACACAATATCCAATTAATAATACACCATACAGGCTGAGAAAAGCCACAAAACCCATGTCGAACTCATCACTAGGTATGAAGTCGCCGTAACCAACCGAGAGCAGTAGCGTGGTGGCGAAATAAACAGATGAAACTATAGGGTGGTTTGTTCTGCAAGATTTTTTAAAGATGTTCTTTAACAAGTAAAAATGACAATGCTGCTAATTATACCGTTCTCACGGGACTAAGGCGAAAATATTATAAAGAAACTTTGAGGAACATAATATAATATATGTTGTAGTTTTTTTGCAAATGTTAATAAACAATATTTTTACTACAACTGTTTACTTAAATGCATTGTTAAATAGATTACTATTACAATTATATCGCAGAATTTTTTTTTAATGAATTAAGTCCTTACTTTGTCGTGGCTAAATTAAGTCTCTCGTTTTCCCAACTTAATGCTCTCGCAAACCAGGAGTATTCTGAACATCGATTTACAAAGCACGATTCCATATATAAAATCACTCCGCTCCAGTAACAAAGCATTATAATATAGGTACAGTATTTTGCTACCTATCATAAACATATGGACAGTAATATAATGAGCTAGATGTGGATAATGATGGTTATTAAAACTACACACTTTTATTTATTAAATAACCTACTGGTATTTGATTTACCTTTACAACAATCGTATTTGCTAACAACTTCCTTTCCAACTTTTCAAAAAAGTTTGATAATCGCCAAATAAGACAGAGCTTAATGCCTTTGCAAAGGTAAAATAAATGCTCTCTGTAATTATCGCGGTATAAAGCAGTTTTGTGAATCGTAACAATATACTCAAAAGGCACTAGTGCAACAATATCGAGATAAAAGCCTAAGGTGTTCATTCGATAACTTAGAATATCTGAGACATTCTTAATATATTTCTTTTTAGTCTTCACAGCTGTTACCATAGACATAAGTACATTTACGACAAGTGAAATCGTTATAACTATTTCGATGTAAAATATTAATCCGCTTGGAAATTGACGATTGATGCCAATGAAGAATGGATAGAAGATGCATATGTAGGAAACTATTAATAACATATATAGTTCCCAGTAAATAACAAGGTAGCAGTTAGATTCCAATATCCAAGGGAATGTAGGGTAGAGACAGGTGAATAAAGTCGTTCTCTCCTTAACGTGTTCCGACATGATATAAAGGTCTAAACAGCTTTCATCGAGCACATCTTCCTTAGTCAAATTATCTACATCACTGAGACCTGTAAAATTACTATCTTTATGACGTTCTCTGTTCCATTGATAATATTTTTAAACTACTTTGTTTTCAACCTTGCCTAACAATAAATGACAAAACTAACAAATATCCAAAACTTTTCTGACGCAGGCATGTTGGTGTGGATAAAACATTTTTGTAGGAGAGTCCTCGATAAATCGAACAAAGGAATTTAATTCTTCAGTACAGAATACTATTAATTAAATAAACTTATGAATTAAATACCTTGAAGATAACGTAACTTGTCTTTCAAACATTTTATACTGCTCTTTTTGCGGTCTTTTGAGACAAAGATGTTCAGAGATAAGTGACTATTCTTAGCACAGTGTTGTTTTCTACTATGACTACGATTAATTCTCTCCTGGATTTCATTCTTTATAGTTGAAACTAAATTTGGATATGTGATCATTAGTTTTATGAAGTCCGTTTTATGTAATACTTGACATTCAACGTAAGTCGCGGCTCTAACTGTACACCTTGCTGCGAATAGGTATTGTAATTTAAATTGGTACGGCATAGGAATAAAAATAGAGGCGGGGACAATTAAAACTTGGTATCTTATACCTGGTATATTATAAAATAATGCTATCTCTCCAAAACAGGTGCCTTTGGTGAATGAAATCATAGGACTCTGATCATCCTCATCAGACAAAAATTCTACAACACCACTTGTAACGCAAATCTACAATAGATATTTTGAAAGGTTTAAATCATCAAATATGGAAAATATCTTGCACTGAAACGTCCACACTTAAATTGTAAGTCTCCAACCGGCAGAAGAGGAAAGTATATTCTACTTATAGCGTTTTACACCACAAGTATTTGAGTTTTTAATTTTAACTAATATAGAAGATACATTAGTTATAGGGTAAATCAGAGTTTTACTACACTATTTTTTTAAATATTATTCTATTAATAAAAGAAAGACTAATTAAAGAAACAACAGAGAAATAAATAAAGAATAATAAGGTAACCATAACGGTCTTGTTCTGGTCATGACCGTATATGACGTCACCAGGAAGATAAAATTGATGATTCATTGTCGTTGACAGTCTTCTAAGAAATGCGTTGGGAAGTTTTCTGAATATCAAAGAACTGAATAGAGGTACTGAATTTAAATCGTAACATATCTCCATTTGGAGGGGGTACGGCAATAACTTCATCAACTTAGGTTTAAAAACTCCCGACTTTTGATACCAGAGATCTTGGTAATATCTTAAAAAAAGAAAACACGCTTTATACAAATATTTATAAAAGTAAAATGACAGATATCTTTAATATTAGTACGTACATACCCAATAATTCTTTTAGTGGTTTCAGGGTCCATATTAATTAAGTGTAGGTGATTTTGTATTTTCTTCAGCTGTGTTGCATATTTCGCTCGTCGAGTAGTAATTGTAATGAATTGTGAAGTCAATGATCCGACAAAAACGATAGTGGTGAGAAAAAAACCTAATAATATCGCTAATATAGCTATAATACGCTCACTAGTCATAACTGGATAAAGGTCTCCCAGAGCGTTCGTTGTGAAAAACATAATTGACCAATAAACGCAAACTAAATACCAATCCAGTGTGGTCTCCGTGGGTAAATGGTTGGTGCTAACTGACCAGGATGTATAAATTTTATGTATATGAAAGCCTCGATATGAGAAAAGAAACCAAATGCAGGTCCACGTATGCACACATAAGAGCAGAAGAATCAAGTACTGGGCCAAAAATATTGTCCATTGGTTGGTTCCTGCTTGAGACGACCTATTATAACAATATACAATTATCCTGTACACACGAATCGTTGCCATTATTGGGACTATGACATGGAGGTCAAATAACGTCAGATCTACATTTACGAAAAACAATACTGAATAAGGCAGAGCCAGAATACTATCAAGTATTACTTTTTTTGTATCGGGCTCAACTAAATTCAGGGTATTGCGCCATTTTCTAAAAAATTTTAACCCAACGAGAATAGCAACGTCGAGTGTAAAGACAACATTTATACAAATCGCTACGATAATAAGCAAAAATGGTCTTTCATTTTTTCCCCAAAATGTAAATAGGCATGTCTCTAACATGTAAACTAGAAAAAGTGTAACAAGAGTAAACGCAGTCCATACAGGGTTGGAATATACGAGCAACATATATCGCAATCTGCTATTAGTGAAATCAGGTCTCGATTCTTGGAGTATTGCATACGTTTTCTGTCTTTGGTCTTTGTCTACCTCGATAATAATATTATGTGCGGTTTCATCGGAATGACGTCCAATGGGCCTGATAATATCAGGATTAATATAGACGTTGAGACTTTCCTCATCTCGTCTGTATTTGTAGACGTCTAAACTAGAAAAATCATCATTCCCTTCGTTATCTAAAATATATGAACTGTTTTTGAATCTTTATTTGCAAATAAAATTAAACTATTGTAAAAAACTTATCTTACCCATTGTCTTGGGTCCTTATATTTAAAATTCTTCAAAACACACCGAAGCTCAGTATTCGCATTTCAAGTGACATTAAAATCTAGTAGGTCTTTATAAAATTGTATTTTAAGCTTTATATGTTTTCGCATTGGTATGAAGTTTATACACCACATGTATTATATTCAGTTATTTCACTCATGAAATACAAGATTAGAAAGTTTCAAATACATAATAGGTATCTTTTAATTATCATTCATTTTATCATTTAAGTGATGTATTAGCTGGTAATTTTTCATATAAGTAATAAATAAATACATAAAGTTTTTACAATGTTTCTGAGGCCACCTTGATATATTTTTTAATTTGCTTCATAAAATGGTCGCAGTGGTAGGTGACGTAATGTTTTTCTTCGCATAAACCGTAGGCCGAAAGCCGGACTTGTAGATACGAGATGTGCACACGGCACTCCAACCTACATACGCGAACATAAAAAATTGTTGTGGACTTGACGTCATTTTAATTTCATATTGTGTTTTCCAATTGACTAGAACAGACTTTTGAACAGATTCCAGCCTGTTTTCATGATTTATTTAGCTGAATTATGCACTTCATTAAATTTATTTCTCTCTTATCAGAAACATTATTGAACGGCGGAAAAAATGAAAGCTTCAGAACGACTTTTAATTACTGTTGATGTTTCTGTTCAGGGTGCATTAGCGGCGCCATTTTATTTCCATTTTGGTACATACTGGTCCCATGGCACTTAGATAATTAGACTCGTTGCTAGTTACCATAGTAGGCAGAGCCTGCAAAATAGCGATGCTTTTATGGAAGTGCATAGCGTGTGTCGTTGAAAAATGTTGTCAATAACGATTCAAAGTTATCTCAACATTTCTCGGTACTTCGACTTCGCTTAGTTCTAATTGTTGTTAATCTTCTCTCGATAGACCCTCAACAAACTTGCCAAGTAACTAAAGCAGTTGTGTACTTTGTGAAATGATTTGAACTATTTTAATGAATTTCCTAATTAAAATCACAAAACAAGTTTTGTTTAAACGTATTTTTTAGAATCATGTTGATAAATACGTGTAACCAAATGTTATTAAAGCGCATCACCCGTATACATTTACAGTGGCAATCCGTTATTGGTATATAACCACTAGTGGTTTTGAAAATGGAGCGTGGAACTCGGCTTAATCCGATTAATTCGATAGATCCAAGAACATGAGATAGGGGTCAATTTTATCCATTTATCCTTTTAACGAAATTGATAAAACGTAACCAACTCGGGTGATTTTAATTGATCTATCCCATTTGCTTGTTAAAAAAGAATTTCGTTAGCATTTCAAGATAACATTCTGGGGCAAGAAAATGACAGTATTTAGAATATTTTTAATAATAATATTTTTAACAATAATAGAAAAGTTTCCATTTCATTTATCATATAATATCGTTATAAGTATTTTTGGATAAAATCCCGAATATATTATTATGTAAAAGTTAAAAAGAACATGTATGTCATATACTCTCATTCCAAAATGAAATATGAAAAAAATTGAAACAGTCCCCAAAAAGCTTTTTTATAGAAACAAACAGTTGCTAGCATATAGAATACTAACTACTAAATGCAGTAGGTGTTGTTAATAACAGAAGTAACCTTTGCATATAAATATATTTAAATTTCATACATAGCTATATTTGCCTAAGCGCTTGCTAGCCATACCACGCACTGTTTTATTAGTCACATTTCTCGTAACTTACAGCCCAAAATTTTATGGAGAGCAATAAAATTTGCGCCCACTACTTCCTTTTTATAAAAGTTTAGTCAATACAATACATCTGGTTTTGGCTGAAATGTCATGAGTATTGGAATTTACGGATTTGATCAGTGTTTTCTTAATGCTAGCTTTCTAGATCAACTTTCTCTTCCAGCTCCTTATGGCCGATTTACATCGGCGTAAGATTACACAACGTTACATGGCACTTAGGAATGTAAACATTAATTAACAGTTGAATAACGGCGTAATGTTGCTAAGATTTTAATAAATTAAAAGTATTTATGTTACGAACAAACGTTTTATTGTTACAATGCCGGATACAGTGGAACGTTCCAAAGTGGAAGACTGAAATCCAACTCAATGGGCTATCACCGCTCAAGCAGAAGAATAAGCATTATAGTGTAAAACTATCATTTTTTTAAAGTAAAAATTAGTCAACCTTATAGCCTATAAGCGGTTTCATAACTTCTGGCAAACTATTCGCTTGTGTCTGCACTGGCATTTACACCGTTAAATTTGAATAATAGTCTCAGCGTTCGCTAAGCGCAATATATGTCACAGATAATAACTCATATTTTGAGGTAGGTGTAGCACAGAACTAAATGTCTGTTGTCAATTCCAACTTCCAATTGAAACTTCCAAGGATGTTTCGATCGCTATTCATAGCGAAATATAATGGAATCCTTTACCACAGTCTTCGATTAAAGACCATCTCGAATATGATCTCTTCTTAAAACAATTATCCTTGGCGTTAGTCCAACAGTATACATTAAAAGTAATTTAGAAACATTAGCTATTGATTTCCGAACGAATGCTGCAGGTACCTACTCGTACTAATACTTCACCTTCACTAATTTACTTTGGAACATTTTCTCTCTCGAAGCGCTCATAGCTCTGATGCCTTAATAATATGTAGTAGGTACGCATCCAGTTCGTAAAAAACCAGGCATGGTCGTTTCTTGGGTGAATATTGTATTGATTGGAAGACTTAAAATAGCTGCGTAAATTGATTCAGTTGATGGAGATAGAAGCGTAAAAATGCAAAAATTTTGATGAGACTGATTCTATTTTCACTTATTACTTTGCTTGTACACATTTTTCTTTGATGTTTGTTTTTATGAAACTAGTATTTGTTTAATAAGAGTGGTCCTATTTATTATTTTAATAGCAAATTTTCCTTTGCGATAGGTAATGTTGTCACACTACATTCAGTTTGAAATTCAGATTCATTCAGATTAAAACACATTATTTGTCGCGTTGAACATTAAAGTGACATTGTAAAGACATGAGCCTTGCGTATCATTAGATTGTTAATTACATTAGTTATGCTCGCCGTGTCCAGTCTTCAAACCGGAACAAAATTGTGTGGAGCCGTTGTCATTTATAGAACCGTTGCTCGTTTTACCACTCCATTAATTCTGCCTAGAAAATACCTCGTGTATGATTAAATAGTTTTGTTGCTGAAATATGTCGGCAGTTCTTCATTAAAAGTTTAAAATTATGAGGTAAACGGACAGTTTGAACATTACGTATGCTTTTGTCAAAACAGTTACGGACTGTATATAATAAGGGATGGTGTGGCTTAAGGCTTCCGAACACCCCACTTAGCATCGCCATAAAAAACGAGGACATTTAGACAAATAAATACCTTTCTAACATTTTGTTCAAAAGTACCTACCTACTAAGAGAAACTAAAGTTTGCTGCAGCCGTGCGTAGATATACTTTCCATATTTGTGTAATGTCTAATTGAATGGGACAGGCGTTTAGAATTTTAACTTTTTCTGCGTGAAGATCAAGCTAACACTATTAATCAACTTAATCTTTATAAACTTTCGAGTTGGAACCCGCCATAACATTCCTTAGCTACACCCACGATAGTAGATAATGATTTTAATTAACGCCGATCGGACATAGCTGGTAAACTTTGATAATAAGCTGGTAAACTGGAAAATATTAGTTTCCTCTACAATGCAAATTTACATTGAACACGGTCATGATAACCACGAGATGAAGCCCCGTGTAACTTTTCTATATTGCACTAATGTAGATATAGGAACAATAAAAACTACCCACGAATTTAAACGATTTTTTTTGCATTAAAGCATGTATATAATCGGTGTAG
>DWQT01001158.1:0-17918 GCA_018244895.1 Myscelus amystis hages
GGGCCCAACCCACTTTTTTTAAACATTCAAAATAACCATTACCCCCCCCCCCTCCCCCCCCCCCCCCCCCCCCGTGGAATTTCACAAAATCCGTTCTTAGCTGACCTCTACTCACCGAAAGGAATATGCCTACCAAATTTCAAGTCTCTAGGTCTTCTGGTTCCAGAGATATCGTGATGTGTCAATATATCGCTGTAAATCTCCTTGTACGAGTATATACAGAAGATTTGTCCTTTTATAATTTTACCCAACCTTGTTTTTAGCTTTTACGTCTTCTAGGTGAGTTTACATAGTTATATAAGTTTATAATTACACGTACATAAGTTTATGTACGTGTAAGTAAATGTTTTTCAGGGCTAAAAGTTTAGTACACGTTCCGTTGTATTAGTTACCCTAGTGCACCGATATAACTGTGTTTAACGAGGGTTTAACCAACGGTTTATATGTAACAATATTTATCATACAAAAATTCAAAAATTGTAAAATATTAATACTTGCCACCTCAATATCCAGTAGAGTAAATATTAAATATAGGTAGCACTCAGTATAAAGTTCGCTGTTGTAAAATTTGTAATAATTCATAATTAAATAATAATAATAATTAGGATCGAAAAACTCATGTTACGTTATGGTTAGTTTTGGAAATCTGTAATTAGTAGGTAGATCGGAAATGTATTGTGCAAAACAGGGTATTATGTCAAATGAACGTAAAATTATTACAGATACAGAACTGGATGCATTTTACGAGTATGCAGTAAATAAATATATAATCTAACAAAGGTTTTAAGTACTGCGTCCACATTATATACCTTCCCACACCTATAACGATCAAAAATGATGTTGATGAGATAATTTAACTGGGTATTTTGATCGTTTTCACACTTATTTTCTACAGAAGTAATTACCACGATGATTCGTCATCAGATCTTTTACGGTAGCAGATAACGGATAAAACAAATAATATCAATTGTTAACTCTATCAGCCGCTTCTAGATATTAGCTCGAAGATATAGGGGACTAAGATAGTCTAGAAAATTACCCCGTACAAGTCTGCGTTCGTAATCTTAAGAATATATTTCGATTGCAAAAGCTGTTTAAAGATACTTCCTTTTAACCCCCTTCCACAGTTGGATACGAGACTTTTCTCATGATAAAGTTTACCAGTATCTACCATGCTAAGATGCTAAGATCCGGCTTAACTTCAATTAACTAAGCGGACATTTAACAGTATTTAAGGTTTCCCCACGATGTTTTCATTCGCGGTAAAAGAAAAAGGATGTTTAATTTAAATTATTGACATTGTTTACAATCATTCTTAATTAGTGTTTGAATTTATTAAAACTATTTAGTCTGTCTTAATGACATTTGCGGGTTTAATATCTTAAAAAATAAAGTTTTTCTTTTTCTATTTTCTAAAACATCGTGATTTTGAATTAAATTAAATATTTGGATAGATAATATATATAAAAAGATAATAACCAAAAATATCTAAAACAAATTAATTCTATAACAAAAAAATGTGTTACAAATTAATCTAATTGACTCTGAAAATAAAATAATCGATATCTAATGTTGACTATCTTAAGTCCGTTTTCACCCTTCGGGGACTAGTTTTTCTTAACGACAAACATATCTCTCCCAAACACAAAAATATTTTCCAAATTGTTTAACAGATTTTGGGTTTTTGGGTAATAAACAAAAAGTTATGCGTAATAGACATAAAGCAGAACTGAATTCAACAATTTCTCCATTTTTGAAGTTTTTCAGAAACGGTAATAAAATGTAAATGGGTTTTAATTAAATATCCGCTATTTCCTGCACTACAGTTTTCTTACGCGTGTATAATATACTTATAATAATATACACATTTTTCGTTTCCATCGAACGCATTTGAGTCGAAACACAATCGACTGATTAAAATTCGATTTTCGCCCAACATTCAATTCAGCGTAATAAACGATACCTATTATATAGAAAATAGTAAGTGCAATAGGTTGCCCAAGCTATTTATAGATCAAAGATAAGGACATTAGTACGTGTTTCAATAAACAACACCGAACGCAAACATATAGCGAGTAAATATTTAAGTTTAAATGAAAATCTGTAAGGTAACACTTAAATGTACTTCGGAGCTCAACTCAACGTCATTTAATTTAATATCGATTGCATTTCACATGTACGCACGCAGGTTAGTCTCGCTCGAACTGAAAGCACTTGGCCTTGAAATCTTTACGTGTATACAGCACAGTAGTAAGTATATAAGCATTTATCAAGTTACGTAACCTCGCCGCTAACGCTTATGTACATTGTTCTCTAACAAGTCGCCATTGTAAACTAGTTTACAAAGTTTCAAATTGTTCCCAATGACGATAATTACGCAAATGTCTAACCTAATTTATAACAAAATGTAATAACCTAAAAGTAATTAAACGTAAAACATGAGTTGCATTCTGAAAACCGTGTCAAAGCGTTTAATTGGCGCGTTAAGATATAGAAAAGTTGTTTTGAGCGAGGCGAAGTGTTGTCGGGTCGAAAATAATATCTTGGAGAGGCCCAAAGAACTCCGGGCGGATGTTATATAGCTACGTAGATAAAACCTTCCGCCGTCGCCAGCGCTCCAAGCGGCGGCTGAACGAAACTGACTTCATGTCGTGTACACCCTAAAAAATAAGTTTCGACAACGACTCGGGATTATTTATATAACTATTTTTCTTATTTTATAAATTAAATTGTCGCATTCAATGTTTTTACACACAAAGTTTTTGAAAATCGTTACACCGTTTGTACACCGGTAATTAAACTTTGAATTTACAAATATTACATTAAAAAATTAATGTTCAAAGTTTACTTCGCAGTTTTCACGAAAACTTTAATTGAGAAATGATTACTTAAATGTACTGAATTCAACACTTGGTTCTATTTCACATTTATTTAAGTTTCAATCAACATTTAAAAATAGATTAATTGTTATATATTTAGTCATTTTGATAAAAAATTGCTTTTAATAATTTGTCTTGTATGTATTTTGCAATAAAGTGATGTATGTAGTAGTTGTAGTAGTGTGGTTTACTCGAAATATAAGTGTAATTAATATAAATGCGATGAGGAAAATTAAACAAGGCGTCTGTACTAATGAAATTTAATTGAAAAACTACACCATTATCCTCTAAAATCCTTTTGAATGTGCCCAATCTCTTAAATGCGTAACGAAATCTCCTTTAACTTCAATAAATTTGCCCAATTCATGCACTCTGGTCTCAACGTAGCGCTCGTGTTTCTTCTTCAAGTAATCCTTAATTTCATCGTTCATAAGCCAGATGTCTCCTTCAATTTTTCTAATCTGAGAAATTTTGCGCTGACCGCGATACGTGATACTTAAGTATATGGGCAATTCATGGTTTTTAGTCCTACCAATGAAGTACGGTAGATTTGTTGCTTCTTCTTTTGGAGGTATCCAACCAGACGGAAAGGTTTCCTTCGGAGTAACTGATGGTATTGTGTCGAAAGGCAAAAGTCTCTCTACATACTTCCATTCTGGAGGATTCTTTACTATTTCAAACTCATATTGTTCTTTTATTCTGGTTACAAACGGAGAATGTGCATAGTTTGAATACTGCCTCGAAGGGAATGCAACCTGAAACAATGTAGTATAATTTTTATAAATACGTAATTTATGTGAAAAATAGCGGAGGGGAATTCAAAAACACCTTTAATTTTAAAATTATACTTAAAATGACTGTCAAGTATAAGTTAATATTCCATACAATACAAAAATGTGCATTTAATAATTTAACCCTGAAAGCAATATGGCGTAACATAAAATTCGTGAAAGAAACCTGTGCGCCCTACTGTATACCCATAGTTCTGTCACATGTCGCGGTCAAAGTAACATTACGACACAACGCGAGAGAAAATAATTAAATAATTACCGATAGTGATTCCGGAACAATTCCTATACCCAAATCAGTTGCGTTGTTCAAGATTCTCCTGGGTTTTCCATAAAAAAAACGTCTAAACGCGCACTGTGAACGCCACACGGTCGCCATTTTGAATAGCGAATAGAGCGATTGCTTGCCGAGAGCAATAAGAACTATATTATTCGTTTCGAAGGAAACATTATGGCGGACGCCTGCAGACATTTGGGCTTTTCAAAAATCGTTTTCTAAGTTTAATCGCGAGTTTTTATTGAACTTTTTCGCATATTATGGTGTGTTGTGTGTCTAATTGACTGTTTATTGTGGTTTTTGGGAATTCCGTGGGACAAATTGTGAGTATTTTGTGAGGACATCGCGGAGGTGCGCCACGGGTAGGGAAATGATTTGGTGCTTTCTGTCTCTCGACGCATACGCATCGCACAGCTGTAGGTGGCGTTACGGTGATGCTAGAGGCGGAACGTACCACCAAAACATAGGGTTTTCATGACTTTTCCGGCGAGTTTTTCTAATTAACAGACGCCGTAAATGTAAATATTGTTGCGTATTTGGCATTTATATGGCTTGATGTTTCATTTTAGAACGTTAAATGCAGAGTTATAAAAAGAATAATATGTCAAATAAGTGCGCGAACTTGTTGATTGCGGAGCTCGACTATTGTTTACTGTGGACTGTAGACGTAATAATTTAGTGATATATACGAAAATATTTAGTGTCCCAATGTTTGTTTACAACTTTTTCAATACAATGACATATTATACACCGATTATTTTAGTATATTTTCAATGCTGCTTTGGCATCTATGACCTGAAATTCCTGCATAAATTTTTAATACCACGTTGCTAATTAGAGATCGTTGCTTAACCATGTTTTTCTCCTATTTTTCAGGACTAAATGGAGTGTTATGGAAATGTATTATGGCTCAATGTCGTCCAAACACTAAGGTTAAGGAGCCATTAAGAACTAAAAGTACTAGCAGTGTAAACCAAACGGAAAATAGTGAAGTTTGTCTCGAGGAGACATTGTCAGTAAACAGTTTGCAGGACGCTGACTGTGACAACCAAACAAAAGAAGGGGAAACCCAGAAAACAATACCGAAGCGCTCGACCACTTCGATAAACCTCAGGTCGGTTAATAGGGTGAGAGCTGATCTACAGCCTGTACCTGATGTCGAAGGAACGGGGACGCCTCCCACTACACATTCCATCATGAAAACTAAGCAGTCTAAAGAAGATCTGGATAAAGGCACAGATGAGGATATAGTAGAACCTAAAACCCGTGCCCGGAAAAAGGCCTCGGACATCAATGAGGAAGACAAAAACAAACAAAGCCAAGATGACCCGAAAACCTCCAAAGAACCTAAGAAAACGCTGACCAAACCCAAAACAGTAGTGAAGAAGCGTCCACTGGGTATCAGAAAGACAAAAACGTTGAGAAGTAAAAAGGTTTCAGTTGCAAAGAAAAAAGTCCTAAGACAGACCGTCACGCGTGCAAGGAAGGCAGCTGTCAAGATCGATGTTGATAACTGTCAAGAAAAAGAAGCCGTCCCTCTGATACCGGTCTCAGAAATTAAGAAGGAGCCTGTCGAAGAGACTACCCCGAATTCGAGATCATCAAGTCCCAAAACAAATACGAGAAAACCAAGATTAAGTTCTGATATGGTCATGATGAAATCTGTTTTAGGAGACTCGTCAAGCACTCTCGTTCTAGGCCCACGGACTAGCCCATATTCCATGCGTTCAGAAAGAAGCAATAGCCCTTCACTTTTTGAAGGTAAACATTTGAGAAGTGGCAAACCAAGGAAAGTAAAAAACAACCTTTTAAATGAAATTGTTATAAAGGAACAGAATAAAAGGCGAAGATTGCTCTCAGACTCCAAAGCTAGCGATGTTGTGGAAGTTGCGGACGACTGTAAGAAACTAAAGAGGGGACGCTCATGCTCACGCGATGGCAGTGAAATATCCAAATGCTCAGACATCACAGAGTCGGATATTAGCCTGAACGAAGGGCTCAATGACACAGAGGGAAGCAAGGAGCTCAACAAAAAATTAGATAAATCTAAGACTGACCTAGATGTAGATATTGAAAATAATGTACAGATCTCGACTATTGGAAAAGTGCCTTCTCTTAATGTTGACTCCAAATTAGCTGAAACCAAACTGGACACTGAGCCTAGTTCAATGACAAGTGAGAAAAAGAAGAAAAAAATGAGCTTAATAAGGAGTACTTCGTTGGACTCCGACAACAATAATAGTAATAGGCTTAAGTTAGACAGTTTAAACACACAAGAAATAGAAGAGAAACTATTATTGAAGACTGAAAATGATACGCTTTTTGAAGAACGTAGTAGTATTTTGAATTGTATGTCTAAGACATTTAACTCAAAGGAGGTTTCTAAGAACATGAGGAAAGCAAGAAGGGGAAGGAAGAAGGAGGTCGCAGATAGAGCAAAGCCTAATCCCTTATCCGCCAAGAACGGTATAAGTAGCACTCTAACTAATGACTCTGCGGAAGATAAGCAAGAATCGATTGATACATTAACTAAAGAAATAAATGATCTCATATATAATTTGGACCAGAATATAGACCAAGAAATGAACACAAGTGAGAATACTGAGCAAGCACAGCCAAAACCAGTTTCCAAATTTTACAGTCAGTCGAAGCCGCTGGGAGACAATAATAGCATTATCTCACCAGATACACCAGTAAAGGATAAAGATACCATATCATCATTAATTAACGAAACCACGCCTTCAAAGAATGACGACAGTGAAAACATTCGGCTGCATTATGAGGAAGATTCAGTAGAAAAATCAACGGACAACAGGGAGGTTCCGTACAAACATAGTGCCGTTGCTAGCATCGACAAGTTAATGGATAGACTGAAAGAGTTTGAGGAATTTGATAAGAGAAGGCAAAGGCAGGAATCTGAATCAAGGTCAAGCGATTCGAACTCTGTTATGGTAACGAGTGAGGTTGTTTTGGTAAACAAGTCGGGAGCTGATATGAAATCATTAAAAGACATACAAACAGTAAGATCACCCGAAAAGGTTATAGAGAAAGAAAATGTATTGAGCTGCTTCGAAAACAACTCTGCAATATCTATAGTGAAAAGAGACCAAGTTCGCAAGTCAATAGATATAGATTTACCTAATTCCGTCACTCTAATAAAACGTAACAGTTTTAGTTCCCGCAAGGAGTCAACGAGCTCAAATCATTCAAAAGAATCGGATGCTATTAGTATATTTGAGAAGTCTCTGGGCAAAGATGTGACATTGACCGAGATAAGGAAATCCGTTGACAAAACCGCTCCGCCCGCACAGCTAGATCTACACCAATTCGCAAATCCCCAACAGCCGGACACGCAGAGTTCGACCGTCTCCACCATGGTGTTAAATTCTAGCCAGATTTCTATAACTCCACGAGTTGTAGAGTCGAAATTGAACAGCAACGAAGTGCAAATTACTAAGCGCAAATCAAGAGAGTCCATTTCTCGCAAGTCCTCAGAATCGGGCGCGGATATGGAGGAGAAAATGGCAACACTGGAGAAAATACGATCGCCTCCTCAACAAATGAGGTCGCCGGCGATATCTATCACGCCTACGCCCGTGGCTGTCAAGTCTCCGGAGGCAGCGGTGCCAGTTGAAATGGAA
This sequence comes from Myscelus amystis hages, assembly GCA_018244895.1. Classification (NCBI taxonomy): domain Eukaryota; kingdom Metazoa; phylum Arthropoda; class Insecta; order Lepidoptera; family Hesperiidae; genus Myscelus; species Myscelus amystis. Next base: position 7,586 of record DWQT01001158.1, read on the forward strand.
GCTCTGGCGCCGCCGTTAGATAATGTCAAAACAGTACCTGAAGACATAACGTTGACTTCTGAAGTACCGCATACAGTAAGTGTGACCGAAACGCCATCTATCGAGGCGGCGCCTCCTGTCAGCAGTCCCACAACGGAGTCCCCGGCGATAAATCCAATCGACGCACCGGTAGCTGAAGCCACTCCAATCCCAGAAGTTGCCCCGATCAAAGTTAGCGTGCCCGAACCGGCGCCCGTTAAACAGGTGCTGGATAAAGTGCCCGAAAAAAAATCTGAAGTCCCCGAAGAGACGAAGAAGGAAGAGCCGAAGGAAATGGAGAAAGTCGAAGAGAAACCTCTCATCGTAGAAATAAAACCAAAGAGCCCGAAGACTAAATCGGCGAGGAACTCCACGGAAATCCAAGCGGGCCCCAGCAACGTGTTGCACGAAACTCCCGAGAGTCAGAAGCGCAAAGAGAACGTGCTGCGGACACTCGGCCTGCTCACTCACAAGGCGGCCAACGAGGCCAAGATGGAGAAAATGAAACAGAAGGAGCGCATATACGGACAGAATTACTGCGGCATGGTGAGCACCAGCAAGGGTAAGATGAAGTCCGATTACACGGGGACCCTGAAGACGGTGATAAAGCTGAACAGGGGCGCCGGGGACCGCGACAAGAAGAAGTACAGGAGCTCGTTGAAAATGACCTTCCAGAAGAGCAAGAACCGTTCGGGCAAGCCCCAGCCGGAGCTGGGCGATGTAGGGAGCGAAGACGACGCGTACTACACCATTGAGAAGCGAGAGGTAAATTACATTTCAATTCTATATCATCTCTAATCTTTAACTTCATCTTTTAATTGTTTTCTACGATGCTATTATGCTGTGGCACTCTGTAATTTGGGTACACAAACAAGTTTCATAATAAGTCTGTTGTAAATCTTAAACTGTGCTACCAGTGTTGGGTGCCCTACGTTAAATAAACAAGTCATCTTATATAACATCTGCCACTACTAGGGAAGTAAAATCGCATATGTGTACTGCTTAACTTATAAATAAATACTAATCAGTAATTACACTTTAGAACTTAGTACTAATGTTGCTACAAATCTGAAGGCTTATTAAAATTTCAAAAAATATGTATATTTTTATAGAGGTTCTGACTACATCAAAATTAAAATATTTTATATTTATTTATTCAAGATTTATCTGTATATTAAAAAGGGTTTACGAATTTGCACGATTATAATTAACAAGTTTTAATTTTAAACAATCATAAATTTGCATGCAAATTCACAAATTAGCAAAAGTTCTATATATCTGTTTTTAAAAATATAATTGGCTGAACATAATACAAACTAGAAGATTTTGGAAAAAAAAACAACAATTTGAAATGATATGAATGTTGTTTCTTTATGTTATCTAGATTTAAAAAATTAGGCCCTGACCCTCAATTTAATTAGCTCATCTCTAATTGAGTATGTAGGCTAAATGCTAAGTCCTGTTTAATTTTAGCATACTTTTGAAATGCCGCGCATATATTTATAAGCAAATAGCAAATATCATTTATAAATTAATCCAGTATACATACAGTATATTTTTGACATATAATTTCTCTCTCTGTACATTGAATGATTAGTTTGGTTAATGCAACAAAATTGGTCAATAATTTTCCCTATAAAATGGTAATTTTTTTAAAATAAACAAGTGTATTATTGGCGATAGCCACACAAACAGTTCAGAAACATTTCAGTTGAGAAACAGTTCAATTACCGATATGTTATTTCAGTTCAACTGAATTTTATGAAGAGATTTTTAATAAAACCGATACAATTCTGTAACAGGACGTGTAAAACTATTTTTTTAATCAATTCATTTTATGACAGTGATGAACAATTAATAAACGTATTTTTTAAACTTTGGTTTACACATATTTTGTCTGGCGGTAGAATTCTGTAAGTTTTTGAAAAACTTTGTTTAAAAAAAGATGCAATTGTGACAATTTTAACATGTTGAGGTTGTTGTTGTTATCCAGTGTCAAATTTTAACTTACATTGCAGAATATTTGTAGCTTTAAGGCATATATATAAAGTGTACTTTATTTATGCAGTTGATTGAATAGGTATTTTCATAGCTTTGAAATTTATAATAAAGTAAATTATAATACAAAACTAAATGTTACTTTATGCGATTGAGTTTCATAGTTGTATATTCTCTGATCTCATTTTGTCTCTAGTCTATTTTGAAATAAGAATTGCGGAGCTACCTACCATTTGCCAGCTGGTATTTGCACGCTTTTGCGGTCAGAGAGTTATTAAGTGACCGTCGCCCCAACATACGTAATTAGACCTTTACATGTCTTAAATGTGCATTAAATTACTCTTAGGTAATGTTATTTTACTTTCAAATATGGTTCACCAACTTCCTTGCATTTTTTAAATTTGTCTACCTATATTCATGCTGTAATATCGAATACTTTTTAGTTTTATTATCTGCAGGGAATTATTTATTAGATTGACAGTGTATAAGAATTTATTGTATTAAAATAATTATGTATTATTAATTGTAATTACAGAAAAACATAAGCAAAAATCCTTAATGACCAAACTGTACTTAATTTTTTTGTTAGATATTAAATTTGATTATGTAAAATATTAGTAAGCGATTGCACCCAAGGCACAACCGCACCCTTGCCTCTGTCAACAGATTGTCTGCGGTGCGCCACCGCATCGCACTCACTAGCGCTTCAGAGCATCTAATAAATAGCACATGTGATAACTTTGTCGATGTACAAAATGTTTTGTCATACAGTTTAACTAATTTGTACTAGTTTAAATCTAATAAATCATTTTTAACGATAGTATTTATGTGCTATGAAATGATAGAGCTTAACAAGAGCTTAAAGAAAAGCTAATTGGTGTGTTTGTTTGTGTTACAGGGCGGCGCGGGCGCGACCTCTGACGGTGGGCACAGAAAGTCTTATAACAGTAATCGACTTAACCACGGTGTGTGTCCACTGTGCGCTCACCCTTACACGCGCCACTACGCGAGAAGCTTTATTGAAAACATTCATAATATTATTATCTCAATCACGTTTTTAAATAAACATAAATTAAATAAGCATCTATTAGTAAACTCCTTTTGAAATTCGCAAAAAATATTTTTATCTAATATGCCTTTTTTGTGTTAATTTGATTGGTCGTTTCCTACAAATTATTGCCAGCATATGCGTATGCTATGCGGATTTTTTTTCTCAATCAAAATCTAGTTTCAGTGCAGTATAAAAATTTTTAAAGGCATTTTTAAGACGATGACTTTTTCTTGAAACAATGGCTTGTCTCGTAGTTGCGTGTGTATTTTATTAGGATGTGGACAGATTATTATTAACTCGATATGACGACTGCAGATAGGGTCGTTGATTCTTTGGCCCGTAATATGTGGTTTAAGCCTTGTTAAAGACGCCATACTCTCTATGTACCATTAATAGTCTTATACTGCTGAGTTAACTCACCTACAGATTTTGATGAATAAACCATCAACAGTAGAATAATTTGCGAAATTATTAATAATCTGTCCAATTCTAAAGCATAAAAAATTGACTTTAATATTCATTTGTAACTCAAATCATATAACCACTCGCTATACGAAAAGCAATTTATTGACAATAGCAATACCATTATTAACTATTTGCCTAGTTCTATTATCCGTAATACAATGTCTTGAGTTTAATGAAAATTTGTTAAATTGCTTTTTCTTATCCATTACTTACTACCCAGAATTATAATGATTATTCTTTTAACGTATAAAAAGTTTTTAATATTCATAAAATAACATTGTCAACCATTTTGAGCACACACATAAATTTTCATTGCACGATAATGATGTGTAAAAGTGAAAAATCATAATTAACTCAATTTTAACTATTTCCACATTTATTTTTCCAAATAAACTTGTCTCAACCGCGGTAAGCTTAGGCAGTTTCGTGAAGCACTAAGAGATATACTATACGCATATGTGGAACAAGGACAGCGCTCTACTGAGCTGAGAAATGTACGTGAATTTAGCCGATCGTATTCTTTTTCACGAAGATATTATGTTACCATAGTGTATTGATGTGTAGTTACATACAGTAACGTAATAACTGCTTTAAATCTAATATTATATAAGAATATGACAAGACTATGACAATAATTTAGTCACCACATTGACATTTTGGAAAGTGAATTTGAAATTACTACTAAACAAATACAAATTTTTAATCAGTACTTTGCAAGTCTATTATACTCTTACATTAAGCTACAAAAAGCTACAAAAGCTCAATAAACACTCAAGTTTCGTATGTTCTAACCGTTCTCACTAAGCGTATTCATGTTACCATAGACCACCACATACCACATACCAAAACATTTCATAGAATAATTTAAAAAATCAGATAAAACAGCCGGCATTTATCTTTAGGATTGCAACGTGATATCGTTGTTTCTAACTCTTAATTACTACATAATTAACTCAACTCAAAACATATATGTGATTTTTAATGTAAACACCGAAAACATGCACACAAATGTAATTAAAATTCATACTAATACACATAGCATGATTGATATATTTTGCGCAGATAATTCTTGATAATGACACAGAAGGATTGTGTTATCCTTTGTGTTGTGATTCAACGGTAATTCGCAGATGGGGAGACTGCGCCGGAACCGGAGCCCAAGGAGACGCAAAACCTGGTGATACCGGAGAAGGCCTCCTCGTTCAGCATCCACCCGGGCCGTCTCTGCATGGACCAGTGCTTCTACTGCGGCGGCAAGTTCGGCCTGTACGACACGCCGTGCCACATCGCCCAGATGAAGAGCAGCGAGAGACAGAAGAAGGTGCTTAACAGTAAGTCACCGTTCTCTTGTTTTCGCTTATATATAAGTCCGTACCAAACTGAGCATTTCGACTCTTTAATAGTTTTACTGTCGTATGCTGATCTCTCACTCTCATAGTGTGAGGGTATTAGGCCATAGTCTACCATCCACATCAGAAACATTACAAACTGCTATAGCATCTGTAAGGTGTGCAGGTCTGCAGGTCTGCAGGTCAGGTGCAGGTCTGCAGGTGTGCAGGTTAAGCTTCAAATGCAATGCAATTCAGCCCCCCCCCCCCTCAAACCATAAACCTATCACTGTTTAGAAACTAGACTAAACCAAGTGTGTAGATCATTTATTCACGAGCTGCTATCCAACGCTTGGCCTGTATGATGAAAGGTTTCACGTTGATATATCGCAAGCAGTATTGCACATTGGGGCCACACGCGTACTAGAGTGGAGACCACGTATAAGCAAACGCAGTGCGGGGCGCCCTCGGGCCCGGTGGTCTGACGACCTTAAGAAAGTGGCTGGGAGCGGTTGGATGCGGAAGGCTGAGGACCGTGTGTGGTGGCGTGCCTTGGGGGAGGCCTATTTCCAGCAGCGGAGGGACATGGGCTGATAATGATGATTGTACATTGATTGATTGATTGGTGTTGTTCAGATGAAGAGAAGCTGACCATAGACAGCTGTCTGTGCGACGCGTGCTACCGACACGTGGACCGGCGCGCCAACTGCCCGTCGTACCGCAAGCGGCCCGCCGTCAAACAGCCCGACGCGCTGCAGCAGCCCTCCACGCCGCCAGTCGCGTGAGTTTACACGGCCCTAGCGTACCAGTTAACAGGCATATATTGCTGCGAGTAATACAGGGTGTTTTTACAAAGATTTGCACGAATATTCGGTACATTTTCAGATATAACAGAATTATTATTTCAATTAAATTTAAGAAATAGACATAATAATAGTACCTATACATATTTAAAGTCATATCCTTTTACTTGCTTGCCAGCCGATTTCCACTACGAACCTTTCCGTTCTGTGCGTTAGATTAAAACCTTGGGTTGTTTTCGTTTAAATACTGTTGTCAAATCGGAAATTTTAATTTTTACCTCATGACTGATGTTGCAGCGGTCCCGAGAAGCCGCCCAGCCCCGGGCGCGAGGACGAGAGCGAGGAGGAGCCGGCGGCGGCGGGCGCGCGCCTCGCCACGTGCCACACCGAGGGGTGCTCCGCCCCCGCGGACCGCTCCATCCGCCGCAAGTGGCTCATCAAGATGCGCTCCAGCGTCAGCAAACTGGTAAACATTATATTGCTAAAACGACATAATTATTAATTGGGTTTAATGTAATTTCTGTACAGTCGAGTAATAAGCTAACAACTATACAAATAACTAGTAACTATATCTTGACTCTTGCATTTTGGTGATTAAATATAAACTGTATTAAATATCACCTGTAGTAATGGAAAACACCTTGAGTGCATATGAAGGCCTTCGCAAGTTGTCCATAATGTTTCCAGCATCGTAGACCTTATTATTCCCAAAGTAACAACGACAAAACAGTTTTTAACACACTCATATTAGCTTGTATGTATGTATCCAACTGAATCTTTGAGCTTCATTTTTGCCACTTCAATGACCGGGTGACAATTCAATATTTCAATAACAGTTTCCTGTTATCCTTATTAGGACCGCCAAGATTAATAATTCTTTTATAGATCCTCTGTAGCAGAATAAGAGAGATAGAGTTTTCTAGCTTTTAGTTCGATTGGCAATAAAGCGTGTTTTTTGGGCTTTTTTAAAACTATTTCATCTTTTATTTTTGTTCTATAGGGTACTATAAAGTATATATTTAAGTGTACATTCGTTGACGGGAGGTTAATGATGAGCGTGTTGTCCTCAGTTGCAGCTGCAAGGCGACTACCCGGGGCTGCACACGATCCCGCTGTGCGGCGCGCACCACGCCGCGCTCGCGCCGCTGCTGGCGTGCGCGCTGTGCCGCCGCCGCCTCGCCAAGCACCACAACCTGCACGTCGTGCACCACGTACGTGCACGCGCACGCGCACACACACAGATGCACACAAACACGCATACAGACACGCACAGGCAGGCAGAAACACACCGTGTGTAGTGACACGAAGTTACAATACACCACACACACATTATACAAATTCAAATTCAAATTGTTTTATTCATTACAAGGTACATACATAGACTTAATGAGACACATCACACACTACACTATTACACTACACTATGCTACACTACAAACACAACACACTATGGTATACTGCAATATTCAACTTTTTATTTATTTAGAATGAACGACACACTGATAAACAGATAGTATAACTAATGGCAAGTGCACCCAACACAGATAACACAGTCTATAGCTAAAAATGTATTGCCTTTACATATTGAAATTACTTGTGTGCCCATAATTGCCGGGTGCCACGGCGTGTGTAATCTTAGAACAGAACAAAGACCGAGACATTTGTTTGCACAAATATGGTTACACAAGCTGGTCCGCCGAACGTCGTGTCGCCAAAATAGATTCTCGTTATTCCCGTGTAAATCCCGATTCCTCCGGAACGCCGGTATAAAAAGTAGCCTATGTGTTATTCTGGGTCTTCAGCTACCTACATACCATACCAAGTTTCATCGTAATCGGTTCAGTAGTATTTGCCTGAAAGAGTAACAAAGGTCCATACTCATAAACTTTCGCATTAATAATATTTAATAGGATTTAAAGATTTCATTGAATTATTAGTTCAAGTGCGTTTTACTGCGTACACATTGGACAAGAACCGATGAATGAATGAATGATTGAATCCGCAGGGCTACGCGGAACTGAACCCGCTGCTGTCGGCGGCCGGCATACCGGTGCAGTTCGCGGAGCGGCCCGTGCTGTGCAAGGTGTGCCGCTACTACTGCACGCTGCTGCAGCGGCCCGGGCACAACGACAAGCACGCGCACGCCTACCGACGCAGGTATACCCCCGCTACCCCGCCCCGCCCCACACACACAGTCACGGGAGCCGTACGGTGTGGTGGTCAATGTTGATTGTAGTTGGTAGGAACAGGCTCCACAACGACAAGCACGCGCAAGCCTACCGACGCAGGTATACCCCCACCTCGCCACCCCCCTCACCCCGCCTCACAAACACTACAAATACGCACACACAGGAGCCGTACAGTATGGTGGTTGATGTTGATTGTAGTGTGTGAAGAACAGGCTCAAAGTCAAACTAAATTTGCAATGAGACTGCTGTTAGTCAGACCTTGGAAAGATCCCTGATTTGTTGGTCTTTACTTGATTTGTTGTTTAATGTAGTTCTTTAGGAACTAATAATCAAGTTTGAGTATCTCCTTTCATGTATGGTTAACTGTTTTGATTGATAATCTATACTGAAACCAAACCCTAAATAATATGAAATACAGTAAAGTGCACATGGTATATTTTGCATCGTTTGGTCACTTGCAGGTTACTTCAGATATACAACGTTGAAATCCCGCCGGAGCTCGAGCGCGAAGCGGGCGACTCCGCCCTGCTGGAGGACTGCGCGAACAGCGCCAACAAGCAGCGGAAGAAGACCCGCACCAAGTCCAAACAGAGGAGGTCCACCGACCCCGAGAAGCCGGACAGCGAGTCGTCCGAGAGGACCACGGAGAGCTCGCCCGAGAAGGAGAAGTTGAAAGAGGAGGACGGCGAACCCCAGAAATGTCAGCCGCTCGAAGAGGACATAGAGAGCCTCATATCCTCGAACAAGATACCGGTGCCGGGCGCGAAACCGGCCGAGCCGCCGCTGCCGAGCGACTTAGTGGAGTCGGAATTGTGTGATGCAGACGGGCCCCTCGTCGCGGTCGATAAGCAGACCGAGCTGCAGTATCTGCTGCAGAAACAGAACAATCCCGCTCAGTTCCTGCCCAAATCTACAAATCTGACGCAGAAACACAAGAACATACTGAAGATACACAACATTGGTATAACGAAACCGGGACATCAGCACAGGATAGCGGACAAGAACTCCAAGCGAGTCCAGAAATTGGGACAAATTGTCGCCCATAAAGATAAGACGTCGAGAAGGGAGAGCGAAATGGAGATATTTGATCCCGATAAGGCAAAGGAGATTACTATATTCAAAAACATACCGCTCAACGACGAGTGCACCATCGAAACCATACCTAACAAGAAGCCGGCGGACATCAATACACTCAAGAATAAATGGCAAATGTCTGAAAGCTTTTGCCAGGTGAAGAAGAACTTGAGTGAACTCTCAAAGAAACTGCCCATGGAAAAGGATACGAAAAAGCCTCCAGACGCCAAATACTCAAATCCGGTCAAGAGGTTAGAAACGAACCCTTCTATATCTGTTAGGGAATTGTTCCCTGGGGAGGAGGAGATGAACTTGCAATGCAATGTCGAATTCAACCATGTGAAGGGCGTGACTCCCGAGGGTTGGGAGAAGTGTAATACGATGATTCAGTACGATTCGGAAACAAAGAGGCTCTGGACCGAACTGCAGAGGCCGTACGGCAACCAGTCGAGCTTCCTGCGACATCTGATATTGCTAGAGAAATACTTTAGAAGCGGCGATCTAGTGCTATCGCATAATGCATCCCCGCACGCGGCCAATTACAGTACTTCGGTGCAAAGCAGGCTCCGCGCGTACGACAACACAGCGCCCGAACCGCGACGGAACGAACCGTCGGTGAGCTTAATAGAATTCAGAAAGAAAACATCAATCAACGGCAAGAGTCTGCTGAAAACCAATCAGAATTCAGAAGAGAGACATCAAGTGGACCCCAAAAAGTTCATGCCCCCGCCCGGCTCGCTGCCCAAGAAGCCGAAGAACGACCGGGGGAAGAGCAAGCCGTTGCCCCCCGAGCTGATCGCCATCACGCCCAACGTGCAAGGCCGGAAGGCCATACAGAACGTTCTACAAAACATTCAGCAGCTGGTCAAGGGAGTGTCCGCCTCGGACCCCACCGAGGTAGCGGCCGCGCCGGTCCCGACCGCGGCGCCCAGGGCGGATGCTCCGAAGGAGAAGAAAGAAATGCCCGCCCTGAAGTTCGAACCGCCGAAAGAGAAGAGAGACATTCCGCTGCATAAGTTTGACTCTCCAAAAGAAAAGAAGGAGAATACGAAAGCGGACACTCCAAAGAAACACAAGGGCACCAGCAAAGCGTGGCGACCCACACTGATGCCGATCACGCAGGTCAGTAGTCACTCAATATTGATATTTTAGCATTGCAAATTACTTGAATCGATTATGTTTTTAATATGTTAATCCACACTACATCCACAGTTTTGTTGTATAAAACTAACGGTATTGTTTGATCGATTCGTTTAAATCTACGATACCTAATTAGAATAATAATATGAATAAAAATGAAATATAACGAGGCAATTTCGCTAAAAGGTTTCAAAAAAAAATTATCCGCCCACTTACACTCACTAAGTTAATGTCTTATTTTTATATTTTACTTCGTTTTCAAAATTT